>BGPR01006140.1:64137-82586 GCA_013235015.1 Araneus ventricosus | reverse complement strand
CTTTTCACGCAATCTACATTATTTTTCCACATTCGCTCAACAACACAGAATTTGCAGACTTTTTCTTCACTATTTCCCTTTCTCAGAGAATTTTTTTCTTTTACTTGTCCTTTTATTCTTCCATCTCTTGAATATATATATTTTTTCAGTTTCCTCTGGTCTATCTCCTCAACCCTACTTCCCATTATATTTCCATTTCAAGTGGCTTCCGTTAACCTTAATGTTTTTTTCGGGTTTTTAGATTCTTACAGAAGCAGATCGTGGCACGAGACAGGCGAACAGTTACGTTTCTCGCATGTTTGCATGCGGTGAAAACTAAGATTCGAAATAAAATATTAAAAATCTTTTTTTAGAGGAGAGAAACTCTTTTTATTCTCTTTTGCTTCCTTTCTCATCTTCTTCCTCTTCTTTTGAATTTCAGGGCCGGCTTTTGAGATATAATTTTCTTTGAAACAAGTAAAGTGATTCCTGTAAAAAAGGTCTTAATTAAGAATTTTCTTAAACGAGAATTGTGTTACACAAGATTGCTGTTTTTTCATATTGATTACTCTGAAACTGTGGACGACTTTTGAAAAATGATTACTTATATCAATTTAGTATAGCTTTAGCGTGGCAAAGATATCCTTCAGCAAGAAATAGCTTAGTTCACAAATCAACACAACTTTCAAAATTGATAAAACTTTGATAGGTGAAAGTTTTTTTATTTTTACATTCTTCTATAGAATTTCAGTTTTATTTTCTATGAATCTATTAAACTAAATTTTTCAAAATTTTCTGATAAAAGGTTTTAACAAAATAGAATTCCATTGTAAAAATTTTGTTTCTCTCTTTCATGTTGAAAATATTAATAAAATATTATTTATAAACTATATATTATTTTTAATTTCAAAATTATCAAAATTAACGTTTCCTTTTGTTTTAAAAAATAATAAAATTTTGTTCAAAAATGCATATGAGGCTTTAAATATATGTATGCAAATCCTTTGATAAAAAAGAAAGGTGATGCTGTGTAAATATTTACAGATAACTTATTCAGCTGTTTATTACAAATAAGTGTGTAAACTCATTGATCTCAAAATTTAAAACGACCATGGTTTTAAAGTCCATCAAAATAGGCAAACATAAATAGGCTAGGGCAAGTTGGGATGATAGACATCGAGATAAAGAAAAATCCAATTTTAATTACGAAATGTTTAACTAGTGGCATTTTATAGGAATACTTATTTCTAATGCAATTTTTTTTTTAAATTTTGCGAACAAGAATCAAAAGGAAAGTTATTAATATGTATTAAATTTTTACAATATTATTGATACCGTCAAAGTACGTTTGGTAAGGTAAAAATCAGCCGATTTGAAATAATTCATCACTCCAAAGGAAAAGGGACAAAATCCATAATTCAGTGATCAAAATAATTTAATAAACCGTAATAAATAATAACCGTAGCTAAATATCTTTATTTTCCAAATAGTTTTATTAAACTAATTAAAGTTTGATTTTAAAATGTGAATACTACTAATTAAAAGACTCGGCACAGAAAAACCTAATATAAAACACTCTGTAAAATCCTCTTACCTTTGACAATAATTATTTATTTTTCCTCATTATATAATAAACAACTTACATATTACGTAAGTTATTTCCAATGTAAGATTTCTTTGCACAGATGAATATCTGTATTTTTAATATTATTGGAGCTGCAAGATAAAATGCATGATATTCAATAATTTAAAAATGTTTTCCTCGGATTAGTAGCTGTACATAAGGCTCATTTCCACAAATTTTCATTACATACATTAAGCTACTTATAGAAAAACTCAGGTTAAATAATGATAAACTGATTAATAGCTGAGTCATTTAAAATTTAGAGATATTTTTTATCTATTTGGGTCAAAGTAATAGTAGTTGAATTTTAAACTAATAATTTTTTTCTTCATATATTGCAAAGTTACACTCCATATTTACTCTTGTAGCGGTTACAATTCACTGCCTTCTCCTTTTTTTATGGTAGGTGGCGCTACTAGGGCCATCCGGGTTTTTCCCATGATGCCTCTCTCTCTCTTCTTTTTTGTGTACTTGTCCTGTGTTGTTGTTCTCTGTCTTGCGTCTTGTACCTTCTAATGTACTGTGTAGTGGAACTTAGCCATCTAATAAAAATGGTTCCTGAAATTGAATTAATTCTTCATCAACGGCGTTCCATATAAACATGAGTCTCGTCCCTCTACACTCTGTTATTCTACGTTTGAACAAAACTCCTTTCCGATAATCTGTTTGTTAATTATTGTAATTATTTTTGAAAAAGGAAGGAGCGTTAAATTAAGAAAATAATTAATTTACTTCCAGTTGCAAATTGCAACGCTTCAAAATTTGTTTGGCGAAATCTAAAATCGTAATTTTGCTTTTTCTACGTAAATGCAAGGAATTATTTGTCTAAACAAAAATGTTTTATCGATGGCAGCTTCAACTCCAGTTCATAATATTTAATAAGTTAAGATTTTTCAAAGCACGAATCTGCAATGCTTACCATTTAACAACGATGAGAAATAAATGAGTTTAATGAGTCGGGCATGAAATTTTCATAAAAATTAGCATTATAAAAATTTTAAAAGATTAATTCCGGAGAAAAATTTCTGTAAGTAATTATCTAAATTAACGATCTCAAACTGATGCTCAATGCATATAAATTAGTATTTTAATCTTATACAATTTCCGAAGAAGGGATAGAAAGTTATAATTTCTCATACCGAAAAATTATAACTGAAAGTCATAGACAATTAATTAATCCAATGAGATGATTATGAAAGATTTCCTTTATTTAGTTCTAAGTTAGTATTAATTAATTATTCAGTCTTTAAACGCTATAAACACTGAAATTAAAAAAAGTAAATCTTGAGCATTAAAGCGTAGTGTATTTCAGCCATTTCAACGTATGTATTCTTTGTGCTTAGAAATAGTTAGATAAATTTAAAAATCCAAATGAGTTAAGATGAAATACTTTTATATAATTCTATGGATATTTTAGAATCACTGCATAAGTAAAGCCCAATTTACTTGACATAGTGCCATCTGCGCCTAAATATGACTTGAAATCGCTACCAAATTAGGATTGTGTCCCTCTAGAAAGCTTTCGAAGTTTACCGAAATCATGAAGTAACTGAATATGTTTTATTTTCATAAATATATGATTACGGACATAATGAATAGTAATAGAATAATAGAAGGACAATTAATTTATAAATCTTTTCCTGAACTTACAAAATCTTAACCCTCTCATACCGAGCGAGGCGGTCCAGGGCGGTCTGAAAATTTCCCCTTAACAGCGACGAGGGCCGGTCTGAGGCGGTTGGTTTCTTCTGAGGGGAGGTGAGGTTCTGAGATCGCTTAGGAGATAAGTGCGGTAGGGGGTCCAATTATTCCTGCCAAGCACAGCCCATTTCAGTGCGCCTTAATGCAATGCTACAGCAGGGGGCGGGGTGGAGGGAAAAATGGCCCCCCAGGGTGGGAGAGTCCAATTCATGTAATTTCCTTCCAAAAAGTCCCGGTTTTAAAGGACCTAGAAATAAAGAGCCTCCTCGGGATTAAAGAGTTAATGAAATTTGGCGAAATTCATTCATAAAACAGAAGGGTAAGAAAAATCGCAAAGCTACAGTTGATTGATAAAAGTGGAATATTTTCCGAAGCAAGGATGATAGTTTTTTGCCATGCAAAACTCAACTCTCGAATCTGCTCAATTTAAAATGTAATTTGATAAATAAAGTATTGAAGCAAATTTAAAACACCCATTTGTTTGAAGTAAAATCCTCCAGAAATGCTTCTAATTGGTACTTTAAAAATCTTTTGAATATGTTGAATTAATCGACTGGTCATTTAATTAAGGAAATTTGCATTATTACACCTATTCTACCTCCGATTCGTTGTTGTAATAGAATATTATAATAAACGCGTTAAAGTTCTATGTTAATTGAAATCCTGTTGAATTGTCAGTTCGTGATGAATTAATCCACTGAACCCAAAAGGTGGTTTGCAGTTAACATCTTCTTCTAGGAGAGTCAGCGATGGCGTTGTATTCCTCTGTTTTCCTTAATTCTCTTTGTGTGGGAGATACAGATATTATATCAATAAATAGCAAGATTGCTGCAACTTTTTTGCAAACTAAAATTGCTATCTGTGACGTACGTCGATACCTGAACGATGAACTTCTTCATCACTGCATTGGGCGTGTTGGTGTGGATGACCTCGCTTTGTTCCCTTGGCCCTAGGTCACCTGATGCCTTGTGACTTCTTCCTTTCCGGCACGTTAAGAAACTGGTTTTTCTACCCCCTTCGCTGCCAAAAACATTAGATCTCAGGAAACGGATCCATGCTGCATTGATCACCATTGACAGGATGACGATACAAAATGTGTGGAACTAGTTCGACTACCGCCTGGACGAGTGCCGTGTGACCCAGAGGACGCACATAGAGCATTTGTAGAGTGAACAGAAAACTTGATGAGTTTGCGTTTATTTTCATATATCACTCATATTTGTATTTGTAGTACTTTTGAGCATAGAGTGTTTTGAAAATGAATGGATCTTTTATAGTAGCCCTCTAATATAAAGTAACATAGTATAATACTTTTTTGTCATCCATTATGTCCCAGATAGCAATTTTAGTTTGCAGCAAAGTTGCAGCAATCTTTCTCTGCAAATCTGCAAGCTTGCAGCAAATTTGACATGTCAAGAGTGCAAACTTGAAACAAGATTGCAGATGATGCTTGAGACAAGATGCAGATCATCAGCTTCGAAGTCACCACGCGTCAAATTTGCCACAAATTTGTCACGTCAAACTCATTGCAAACTATAGCAGGAACAGAGTACGAACACAACCTTGGATAGAACTCGCGACCTACCGCTTCTAAACCTGACGATCTAACCACTCGGCCAGATAAACTCTGAGAGGAGAAGATAGATTTCGCTAATACATCGTTCGATTCGTTTACGATTTATTTTAAACTTTTTTCTTGATTTCATTAATTTTTTGAGTTGCGAATATGATTTGAAGTCAAAGAGAGAGCGATTTTCGCTAATAACTACGTTTTTCTAGTAGAATAAATTATGAAATTAGAGTTCAAAAGTAATTACTTTAAAATGGGACAAAATGTCTAAGTTATTATTTTTCAACAAACATTGACTCTTTTTAGGTTTAATTTTGTTTATAAACATTAAAATTTCAACATTAAGAAAAGACGATAAAGTTTTGTTTAAAGTACGAGTTCTAGTAAAAAGATAGAAAATGTTTCATTTTTTTTTTTATAAAAAAGTTAGTTTTTTCACAAATTATCATTGATTTATTGAATTAATAAAAAGAAGGAAGATCTAGGAGATGCTATTAAAAATCGGTTGTTTTTTAAAACAGAGAAAGATCTTTCTCTGTTTTAGTGTCTCTTATAGTGTGCTATCATCTTTGCAGCAAATTTGTTTTGCAATCGTACTGTGAACTTGTCATGACAAATTCACAGCAAACTTGCATTGCAAGGAGGGGTGGCGCTAGTTGTCTATTTTAGCCGTGGCAAACTCGTTTTTCAAGCGAGGGTGGCGATTCTTCCTTGTTAATTTGCAGCAGTTTCGCTACAACATTGACGCGTCAAATTTGCCATGACAAAAAATCAAACTTGCTGCAAACGTGCGTGCTATCTGGGGTGGTGACAATTTTTGCTGTGAATGAGACATGAAAAGAATAAATCACGGATCTCTTTTTCCCACTTACTTCAAATGAAAATAGCTTGATTGGGGAAGGGACAATAAGAACCTGACCACTAGAATCCTCATTTAATAAGGATATTTTGAGATGCCAGCCTCTCATGTTCTATAGATCAAAGCGTAAAGCTTAGGAGTGGCAAAATTTCACTATCTCCATTAAATATTTAGATTATTATATGTAACCCAAATAAGTAAAAGGTAATAAATTTCGACAGGCTTCATCTCTCCAAAAAAAATTCTAAAATATTACTTATTCTTAGATAGCTTCCATTTAGGAAGGCGACTTGTTGCAAAGGTTCTCATGATAGGACTTCCAGGAAATTTCTTCGTAACCACTCCTATCATGGTACGTAGATTTATTTCCTGCTTCTATTCTGGAAGAGTTCCATTTTTTGTAAGGTTTAATTTGATTTCCATTTATTGCATTTTTTTGAATTTTGTTCCTTTAACTTTTGGATTATATATATGTACTAACCTTTATTCTAAAATATATTTAATAGCTTAGACCTTTTAAAAGTTAAGAATAGAAAACCCTATTCGTATATAAGAGGATCGTAACAAACGTTTAAACAATGAAAACTGTTCGAATTTCGATGCAATAATGAAAAGTATTGCTGCATATTATGTTCAAAAAATAGAGAAAAATTTAACTTAATTTATATAATTAAAAAGATAATCTTTTGAATTTTTAATAGGTCTAAAAATCAAAACGGGACTTAAATATAACTAAATTAAACTAAACTATAACTAGCTAACATTCTATTTGGCGCCAAATGTACCACGCCATTTTAATGTTGAAATTAAATGTATATTTTGCATGAGGAATAAGAATTTGATGTTGGCGCCGGCAGCGTGCAATAAGATGTTACATCATATAGATAATTACTTGACTCCATTAAGGACGTTCATTTAGACAATGCAAAGAATTGGAGAAAAGCTATTTAAAAGCCGCGGTTTAAATGTCTATCACAGCTTGAAGTTTAAAATTTCTTTGTTAAGAGAACCCTAAATCCCAAATTATGCATAAGATATAAGAGATGCATAAGAGATAAGAGATGCATAAGAGATAAGAGAGAGAATTGAAATTACATTCTCGGCGGCGAACAAGTTGATTGCCAGTTGGCTCTAAGATAATTTTTGTAATAAATCAACGTAAGATATGAAACATAACTTAGCGAGCATAAACATTATGAAGCATAAAATGTAGAACATAAGCATTTGTAACATTTTCTATTTATACACATTTTTTCGAAGTAACTTCGTTCTCATTGGACTTCAGCAGAAAGCAGGCTCGAAGAAGACACAGAGGGACGCAAGAAAGTTCAATTTCTTTTCTTGATTGGTTTTTTTTCCTACTCGTTTCATTCAACAACTGGCTGATGTATAAACTAAGAGAAAACATATTTAGAGGTTTATTTCCAAGTCCTCAACCCAAGTGGGATGTAATTCGGCATCCGTATTCCGATTCTACACATTGTGCTCTCTTGTCTTCTTAAGTAAGGTAGAAAAGAAAAGGTCAGAGAATAAACAACTGGTGAGAATAACAATTTTTCAATTTATATGCGAGTCGCGAAAGATTGTTACGTAGAGAATAGCGGGTGGTGATAATGGTAGGTTTTTTTATCAAATGCATTCTTTTTTCCCTTTTCTATTCCATTTCCAATCACACTCTTTCCGACAAGTTATTCTTTTCGCCAAGATAACACGAGTATGTCTGACACAAAAATATTTTGAAGAAGATACATTCTGTGATATCTTTCAACTACAAATAAGAACTTTATCCATGTCGGTATCTGTTTTCTTAGCGGAATTCCTTTTATTTCGGACAGGATCAAGGCTTAAGTTACGTATTCCGAATCAAGCTTTTATGGTATTTCCCATGGGAGATATTTTTCCGGCTATCGTTTACTATTTTAGTTATGTATCAGTAAGGTTTTATTTCATTCTAATGCATCCTAAAGAAATATTTTACAAGAATACTTCCTAAAAATAACTATTGATGTATTATAGAGCAACACATGATAAGAATATTATAGATAAGTATTAAGGTAGTGAAAATAAAGCATATCGATGGGGCATTATTACGGATTACTAGCACAAAACTAGTAAACTATAGAAAGAAAATATACTACATATTTTATTAAGAACATTAGAAAGGAGATGCTAAATTACATTTCTTTGCAAAAAAGCACTGAGAAGTCGGCATGTTTCAAGAAAATATCCGGAAGCAAAAGAAATATATCGAAATTTCAATAGCATTTTATTTTTAAATCGTAAAAGCATTTCTATGTTTCTTGAGGAAATGCTAAGATTCCTTCAATTGGCGAAGCCAAGGTTGAAACAAATAGAAAATTTTTTTGGATAAAGGATAATTGGAAACGAATTTGTTATTGCGAGTCGAAAACGAAAGAAAGAGTCGAGACATTGTCCTACTACAATGATTAAAGAAATATTAAATTATTAGGTGCGAATTCTTTGTTTATTTTGACATGAGAAAGTCATTATTAGCAAGTACTAGTGATCCTCAATGAAGAAAGGTTGCATTGAAATATCTTCTCCGTATTCTCATTACGTTTTTATATTTTGTATCAGACTGAGCTAGTATCCCCATACAGCACTCAGATATTGTACAATATTGTTCAACATGATACAATAATATACAGCATTGCAAAATATGATGCAATTTTGCGAATATTGCTTAATATCACTCCATATTGTACAATATCTGTGCGCTACTTTGTTAATAAAACAGAGACATTTACTACCAAAGAGGTCTATTCGATTTGGAGTCGCTTGAACTCTCACTATATGGTAACTCGGACACAAGACATTGGCGGCTTACAAATAACAAAACAAAAACCCACATAACGAATGTGATACTGCTGAGAAAACTTGTTGATTTATAATTTTTAATTTCTTCTGAACCGTTGTCGTATTACTGAGACACAACTATAACTACATTAACCCTCCGACTACTAAGAGTTCTCAAAATCTGAGTACAGTTGTGCACGGAGGTTTTCTTACTAATTGATCTGTGGAATGGATTCGTCCGCCCCTTTCTCCCTCTGCTCCTCACTACGGGTGGAGGGAAATATGAATGGCAGGCCTTTCATCTCTCATCTCTCCCCTAAGGGTCCCTTTAACTCTTTGAACCCGGATAGAGGGAAAATTCAAGTGCCTCAAAAACTGGAGTAAATTTTCATTCATGAAATCAGAATGAAATCCTCCCTTTCTCTACAGAAATTCCAGGAGGACGACACCCTTGGTTGCGCGATCAATTGTCAACAAAGAGAGGAACTAATTTTCGCCCGTAAAATTCACCCAGGCGCCCAAAACCGCCTGAGTCCAGCCTGGATCGAATGAGGCGATTTGAGGCGGGATAGGGCTCATAGGGTCAATGGCCACTTGTTATGCACAGGAAGCGAGTTTGCCAATATCACTTGTTAGTCTCGTAAAGTAGAGACAGGCAGCTTGAGTAATACTAGTTATGAAGAGCTGCTGGATAAGCTAAAAGCGTCCTGGCTTATTGCATGCAGTGGAATTTCTATGAGATGGAGCATTTTTAGAAATGACGAATCGTATGATTTAAAATAGACATTTATTAGACGACCACATTTAAGAACATATTTACATATCACATCTTATAGTAAAGCAACAGCTGAAGTCTCCGAGGAGAGAATGCTTAGAGAACCGTAGCTCTCTCTCCTTCCCTTCTTTCCCTCATCTGAAATGACATAGTAGAGACAAGTATATATACTCTAATAATCATCTACATATCAGCTGCGGGAATCGGATAGACAACGTCATACGATTCCGATTAAATAGCTGTTAAAAATGGATGTCAAGTGAGGTGGTTAATTTAAAGAAAGAATGCTTCAAATCTTAGAATAAAGGTACGAGAGACAATTTAGAAAAGATGCAAGCTCCTTAGCTTAAAATGCAGAATTTCCCAACACCACTCACCCAACTGCCTTCTCCCTCCTTTCGAAACAACAACAGGCCGAAATCCGCCCCGCTGGTATAGAAGTTCCGTGGTCGGTTACGGCCGGATTAGGACTCAGAGTGTTAAACTGAATTTTTGGTTTAACAAAAATTACTTCTAAACTTGTCTAATGTATTTTCCAACCTATACATGTACTGGGATAGCGTAAGGTGCATTAAAATGGCATGAGATTTTTACTATCCTTTCTCTATTGGAAAATGTCATGAATGAAACAAAGAAGATTTTTGCAAAAGCACTCGAAGTACAGGTGAGAATAATATTTTCATAATAAGATGGTTGGATTCTAATGTTAGATCTTCGATAAAGATATCGTGCAACGATTGAGAGTAGCCTTACTCTCTGCTTTTCAATGCCAAATTGAAACTTGGTATCGAAAATAGAACACAACATATACGAAATAAAGGAAAAGAAAACGAAAGTGCGTGATTCGAATTATTAGATTCAGCGGAGAAAGCACCTTTCGTAACACTAAAGAAGAAAAGAAAGGCAGATCGATGTAACGGTAAAGGGATCTTCACGATGCCCTCTTGAACAGAAGAAAATGTATCTCAATATGTAACTTCATATAAAAGGCTGGATATAACATTTCCTCTATGAATAAAATGCTTTGCATTCAGAAAATAATTACTTGTTGTTTCTTACAGATTTTAATATCTTAGCAAAAGCGATAATGATAGATATTTTACGTAGAGTAAATTCTATATGTGTCATATTTTTCCACCTTCCATTTTCTTAATTCATTTCTAACTACCTCGAGATAAAGATGAATTTTAGAATTCATTTAAATGATTTGCTTAAATACTATAAATGCTATTTTTACAAAATTTATAATTAGTTCTGTCTGCAATCAAGGTAAAAGGGGAATTTTTTTTTAATCTCAGAAAATATCTCAATATTCTCGGTTCTACTCAGATAAATAACTTGATTGTCTCACAAAATATTTTTGTTGTATTTTAATCTTGATTATAATGCGAATATAAAGCGATAAATCTGCTTCGACTTGATTGAAATTTTTAAAAAATGAATCCTCTGAAAACTGATATCGTAACTGAACTAGAAATAGAAAATCAAAGCTAATACTTCAAAAAGAATCCTAATACAAGCATCAATCAGTCCATAGATATGCATATTCTTTGTTGACTTTTGCACCTTTCTAGAACTTTCATTCGTTTACTTGGTCCTAAAGTTTAATCGCTAGAGAAACACACGTCCCCCATCAACATGATTTATTCACACCTGCCATTTTTAAATTGATCCAATCATTACTCATTCTGTTGGTGTATGTCATTATTCTCACTGTTAATTTTTATGAGGCAACGTATACTAAGCTAAACTATAGCCTTTGATTGTGCACGTCACTGTAAACTGTAGTATTTGACTGTGTACGTCACTGTAAACTGTAGAATTTGACAGTGTACGGCACTGGGAACTGCAGCATTTGACTGTATACATAACTGTAAATTCTGCTGTGTACGTCACTACAAACTGCAGCCTTCGACTGTGTACGTTACTGTAAACTACCCTTTGACTGTGTACGTCACTGGAAACTATAGCCTTTGGCTGTGTACGTCACTATAAACTGTAGCCTCTGAATGTGTACGTCAATGTAAACTGTAGCCTTTGACTGTGTGCGTCATTGTAAACTGTTGCCTTTCACTGCGTACGACGCTGTAAACTGTAGCCATTGAATATACCACGTGAAAATAATTTTAAAACCCGAAAAGTTAAATGCACTTATAATTATTAATTTTAAATTTAGGATTAAAGCTACGTTTTGTGACAGGAAACCTTATAAGTTTAAATCAATTCCTAATATCACTGTTTTTGTTGCTGATTTATTAATATTCGAAACGTATCTTCTAATAATCAATTCTAAAATAAGATACGTTCCCTACTGTTGAAAATATGGTTATTGAAATTAATTTTAATTGCGAAACAAATGTCACAGTAAATGATTTCAGAATTTTTGTCACAGTCAGTTGTTCCGTTTTTCAGTTCACAACCATTCTGAATATTTTCATTACAAGAAATACTCATCCGACATAATTTTATCATTTGGAACCAAATTGTTAACAAAATGAGTACAATTATTATTTAAAGTACATTAAATTCACTTGATAAGTGTGGATGTCTATTTAGAATAAAATAACAGCTTTAGGGTATTAATTTTGCTTTTATCAAGCTGCTTTTGAAACATATGTGAATTTATAATATCATTGAGCTTTTAGAAATTCTTTATTTTAATTTTTGGATTATTAACTTTTATGCGTTTAATTGTAGAAATAAGTAGTATGTTGTTCTGAAACTTCTATACGTGTCATTAAGTGCATATGTACATTCAAAAACTGTGTACTTATCAAAAACGAAAGTGAACATGATTCTCTAAGTGCATAATCAACATTCTAGGTAGTTTGTGAATACATAATACGCAACTCTTAAATTGGCATAGACACGAATTAAATCTATCTATCAATAACAATAAATCTTATTTTTATTAACAATTCATTTTCATTTCATTAATTGAGGTTGAGGATTCAATTGTATTTAAAAAAACTAAAATCATTTGTTTGTTTAGAATAAATAAGATTTTTTTAAAAAATAAATAAACACTATAGATATTTGGTTATATTTAGTAGTCGACGCTTCCGAATTTCCAAAAATTAACACGATTACTTTGCTGAAATAATCAAACATTTGAAAAAACCTTATGCGGTTTTCTGCCAGCCATTTCTTTGTACATATCTGTGTTGCTGTCCTTTTACACACACACATATATATATATATATAAGAGCAAAACATAATAGAAAAACAATAAAATAACACTGCAATAACAATAAAAACAAACACTTCCACGTCAACATCCGTCCTTCTGGTACGTAAAATATTTATTCTTACTTTTCTCTAACGTTATTAAATCGTAGTTTTGTTTTAATTATTCAAAACTCCTCTCTCTGTTCTTGGTTTGGCATTAGGGATGAAAATCAGTGTTTTAGGCCTTACGGCGTAACTGATTGCAAGAAAATGTCAAACTTTTTATATTTAGCAATTCACAATAACTTCATCCTCTGAAGAAACGTTATTGTGCTTTTATTGCGTTTTCACGTTTTATACTGTTTTATAGTGTTTTCTCTTAAGGAAAGGACCATAAATCATTAATGAATTTTGCTCAGCCTTTACTTTTATTATTTATTTTACATTCTGCATCTTATCTCATTGTAAGATACTGATATATTATTTCTGTCTGATATATTTTTGCTGATGTAGTTATCTACAGAGAAAGAAAAATGATGTCTAATACCTGATATTTTTTGCGCTAGGAAGAAAATGCATTGACGACTAATATGTATTATTTTCACAAATTAAATGATATTCATTAAAAACAACTACGTTCAGTTTCGAAACATAGAATTAACAGAGAATTGGTAACTGATTTATTACCTTAACTAATGATCAATTCCATTCTTTTTCATAGAAAAGTTATTTTTAACAGATGAAGTTTATTTTGCCCTCCGCTACTACTTTTTTCCTTTTAAGCAAAATAGAAAATGAAACAGTGAAACAATTTTTTTTGTGGGGGAACAAGAAACTACTTGACCATTTCGTAATTCTGATTTATCACATGGGGTTGCCAGCTATAGAAAAATATTTCTGTCCGATAATTTTAGCTCATGTAGATGAACCAATGAAGGAGAAATGGTCTAGTACCTGCTCTCTGTATTTTGCACTTTTAATAAATGCATTGACGATTTTTAGGTACTATTTAAACAAATTAAATGACATTCATTAAAAAGAACTATGTTTTTTTCTTTTTTGAAACACAGAAGTGACACAGGATTGATAACTGATTTATTACTGGAAAAAACCGGCATTTTCCTTTCTTTTTCCCGGAAAAGTTACTTTTAATAGATGAAGGTTAAAACAGAAAGAAGGGGAAAACAGAAAGTGAAACAAGGGAACAAGGTTAAAACGGATAGAAGGGAAAAACAGATATTGAAACAAAGTTAAAACGGATAGAAAGGAAAAACAGAAAGTGAAACAAGGAAACAAGGTTAAAACGGATAGAAGGGAAAAACAGAAAGTGAAACAAGGATAAAACGGATAGAAGGAAAAAACAGAAATTGAAACAAGGAAAAAAGGTTAAAACGGATATAAGAGAAAAACAGAAAGTGATACAAGGTTAAAACGGATATAAAGGAAAAACAAAAAGTAAAACAAGGAAACAAAACTTTTTAGACAAACAAGAAACTACCTGACCCTTTCATAGTTTTGATTTATCTCAGAAGATGCATAAATCATGCCATTTGTTCCCTTGAAATAATTATATCTAATCCGTTTAGTGATAGAAAGATAGGAGTGATTATACTAAATCGACTTTGCTACTTTGGGGAGCACAATTACGAGAGTAATTAATGCCTCCGTGTTCAGAACTTAGAAGTATGATTAATGTGCTTTGTTTGAAACAGCAAGTCCTTTATTTAATTCTGCGTTATCATTGGAGGATGAAATGGTGATTCCCTTGAAGCGAAAGAATTTTAATTTTTAATTACAATCTAAAACAGATAACTAGTTTTAGAAGTTACGCTTTTATCAGTGATCACGTTTGAACATTTTTTTTTAGATTTCTTCTCTTTTCTCACAGGTTTTGAAAATAAATTGATACATCAATGTCGGGATTCAAAATTATATTGCTAGTGAAAGATAATTAATTATTTTTATTACTATAGTTATTCCATAAATTTTGAACCTCAGAAACAATTTACAAGCTCCTGATACTCTACAAAGTTCTAAGTAAACTTTTAAAAAAAAGAAAGCCGTAATGATAACGCATTGTAAGGCCAAAAAAAAATGTTTAAAATTAAGTCTAGATATAACATCCAATGGTTTTAATTGCAGTAACCATAGAGATTGTCTTCCACTGGATTTTCTCTTATACTGCCACAGTTTTATGCTTTATGCTCTTATACTGCCACAGTTTTTCTTTTCACCTTTAGTGAACAAAGCATGGTATGCAGTTTGAGTTGTTTTCCGTTATCATTTGGTTTAGAATTTAAAAATGATATATAATATGGTATACAGACAACATACAAATTTCTATTTGGTAAGCTCTCTGCGTCTTTGAGTCATCCTTTTCATATATATACTGGCAGACAAACAAAAAAGCAATCTACCCTTCGTTGGATCTGGTTCGAAATTTGACAAGAGCTACATTTTGATGGATCTGGTCCAAAATTTGACAAGAGCTTCTATTTTGATGGATCTGGTCCAAAATTTGACAAGAGCTACTATTTTGGTGTTAAAATCGCATACTTAAATTCATCCATCTAGATTTTAGCAGAATCGAGATTATGATTAGGACATTGTGATTATAAAATTATTAGTCCATTAATGTTTTTTCCGGACTCATGGAGGTCTAAAGCAAGGAGATTCTATCAAAACCTCGATGTCCAATATTTTGACAGTTATAGTGCTTTCACTTTCGATATTTGGTATACGAAAAAGCAATAAATATAAAAAAGAGTTTTGTTACCAAGCTTTTGTTAGTGTACGAAAGGTGGAAACTTTTAGTATAGTAATTTTATAATCTTATGAGTTTTAAATTTATAAATCATTGCTTTCTCTGTTGTTGTTTCTTATTCCGTTATTCTAATCCTCATCTAGACGAAGTCCAAGAGTCCGCTCGCCCACAGAAAATCGCGAACGATTCATGATGAAGGAGTAGAGTGCAGCTTCTGTTGGCACTAGAACTTGTACGCCCGAGGGAAGAAGTCTAACTTTGTTCATTGCCTTTATGCTTTAGCTGGGTATAATGGAATGACCTTCACGCCTTGGGTGACCCTGCTAGGAGAAAAACTCCAGACGTACATCGCCCATTCCACCCAGGGCTACCACCCTCGCCACGATGAGGCAGCATAATAGAACTTGGGGATTGCTTTCTCTAAATTCCTCATACTATATTTTTCTTAAATATTATGGAACTTTAAATACTTTTTTCTCTATTTCACTACCAGATGGCACCACACGTCTGAAATCAAATTTAATTAGATTAAGCGATTAACTCATAACTGAGTTACGAAAATGTTAAAAATGTATACTCTCATAGACAACACATGTGTACAAACTAACGTGGGTAAAAAGTCGATTGCAAAAATCCAGCTTCAAAAGCGAGATTTAAAATAAAAATGAGCAAAAAAGTTCAACATTGATTGTAAGATACAAATATTCCTTATAATTAGGGACATATCTCAAATCCCACAGAGATAACTAATTTGACTATAATATTTACTCATTAAGAAAAGTTCCATTCGACTTGACTAAACTGACGCTCATAAACTGTATCATAACAATGTTAAAAAATCAGGGAGAAACATTCCTTCTAATCCCAAAACCCGATCTCAATGCACTTCCTCTTATCTCTGTCAGGGTCTACTCCAACTCTGTTTGGGAGAGTTCTCAACACCTTTTATAGTCTCCAACCTATTTCACATCTGCTAATTTCTTTTCCTTCTATTTATAATTCACATTTTATTAGAAAGCTTGTGACTGTCAATAGCACGCTGCATAGAAGTCCCTAAAGCAGAACACAGCCGCACAAACCATACCGTAGCACTCTCCAGTGACAGCGGATTTAATTATAGGTCCACATACCACTACATAAAGCGAGACAATCACGAGAGAGCCGTTCCACTCCATTTGGCGCATATCGCTCCGAAACCCTTCGCCACTAAAAAAAATCCTATGAGAGTTAATGTAGACCGGTGAAAAGTTTGGAAATCCAATGTTGTCCATTTTCCATTTGACGTATTCCATCTTAAGAGTAAAATACGGTTCTCGGGAAGGGGACATGCCTCTCTGATAAAAGCGAAAACCAAACGTGAGGAAGGGAAAGAGTGTGTGGGAATCAGTCTGGAGAAAAAAGGACGGGGACCCATTTGGAAAGCGGGGGGAGTGTAGGCACAGTATCCATAGGGGATCGGAGTGCCCGTGGGTGATGGGTTTGCAGTTGGCATGGTCCGACCCGTGAATGGAACACCTAAATTGACCGGCTTAAAATTGGAACCGTCTTTAGCGAAACCCTCCAAATGGTGTGGAGTAGCCTTCCGTATATGTCCAGCTTAGCTCTTTATCGTCGGCGTAAGGTACAGCTTATGTTTTTTAGCATCGAATTCAGCGTTTTATAAATATCTCTATTTACTTATAAAATATATCTACCATTAGTAGTAATCACAACGTTCGTTTTGAATCCCTGATTATCATCGAATCTAGCCAAACATCCGAGACTGTATTTCTCAGCCTCTAAGTAAAAATTCCCTTAGCACCCGAAACCGCCCAAACTGTCATTACAGGGTTAAAGGTGGCAATCCGATCGTGATGAAAGGATTGCAGAAATGGGAAGATTGCTGGTTTCGACCATTAATTGCATGGTTATAAAATCCAAAAAGGTTTAAAAACACGTTTTAATTAGCGCACTAAAATGTACAGAAGAATTCTTTATCAAAAGTCTGGAGACCAAAACAAAATTATAGTAGTGTGGTTGTTTAGATATAATATATGTAAATTGGAATTTTAATCATATATATAAAACATATTTCATTTATGATAGATGTTTAGGAATTTTCGCCCTTAAGAGATTTAATGTGACACATTTTCTCGTCGTATTGTTTTCAACGTCTCGCGTTTTTACGATATTTTTAACCTCTCGATTTTTGATAAGCATTTTATTGTCTGTCTTTATAATAAAAGCCTTAGATTCTTTTAACTCTTTAACCACGAGGAGACTTTTTTCTTCTAGATCCTTTAAAACCTGGACTTTTTGGGAGGAAGTGACATGAATTGGACTCTCCCAACCTGGGTGGTCATTTACCCCACCACTACAACCCCTCCTATAACCTTCCCTTAAGGCGTGCGGAAATGGGCTGAGGTTGGCAACGATAACTGAATCCACCCTACCGCACTTATCTCCGAAGCGATCTCAGAACCCCACCTACCCTCAAAAGAAGCCAATCGTCGCAGACCGGCCGTCGTCGTTGTTAAGAAGAAATTTTTAAACCGCCCGAGACCGCCTCGCTCTGTTTGAGAGGGTTAAATTTGTATTATTTTCTACTTCTCAGTCTTGAATATATTTCATCATCATCAATAGTATTACTCTATCTTGTATCATTTATTTCATTCAATACCAGATGAAGAGTCTCATATGTAATCAAACTTTATTAATATTAATCGGCTAAATGTCAATTAAATTCTGAATAGATAAAAATACTGTACAGTCAGCCAAGACATACGGCTGTAAAAAATTCCAGTCCTCTAGCAAATAAGCAGTGAGCGATAGCAATATTCCATATTTACAAATATGAAAGACCTCAAGTTAAATAAAAAGAGATTACAGCAACAAGTGTATGCTATTCTAGGAGATTGGCTGCTCCTAGCAGGCTCTGTTCACGGTGTGATTTCGAAGTGTTAGTTTGTTATAAGATGCTCCAATAACACGTGACGTGAAAATTATAAAAGATTTCATTTTTTATCCTTTCTAACAGCATAACTTCACAGTGGATTGAACATTGTAGACTAGTAATTTGATCTCCACATTCTCCGAACTTTAACCCGTTATAAATTTTCTGGAGCTACATGAAATCGTCAAGGTACGAAATACCTGTGGTTGGTCTCAACTGGTGAATATCTAATGTTTCAGACAAGATCTATCTCTGATCAT
>BGPR01006140.1:38593-64127 GCA_013235015.1 Araneus ventricosus | reverse complement strand
CAATCCTTATTACTTTCTTTATGAACTACTTATGTCTTTTTCTGGAGATACATGAAATCAACAAAGTACGAAATACCTGTGGATGGTATCGACTGGTTAATATCTAATGTTTCAGACAAGATCCATCTATCATCATATTTCTCCCAAAGATTATGCCAATTGTTTCTTCACCTGCCATTGAGTCATAAGTTTTTGTTACTTAAATGAACTTCTTTCTCTAATAAAATATAAATTTGAACGTGTAAAGTTTCATTTTTGCGCCCTTAAGTCTGGATTAGCTTCTATACAGCATTTTTCATGTCGTTGTGTTTCATCACTCTTACTTTTGGCCTCTGAAGAAAGCTATTGTTACAAAGGTATAATGTTGCTTCCCCGAGATGCTAATCCTGGCGACAAATTTGGCGGCCTTGGTGACAGATTTTGCGACCATTTTGGCGACGAAAGGAATTTTCCAGAAAGACCTCGAACTGTCGACCTATTTCTACTGGTTTCCTGAACTTTCTGGAGATTGCATCACTTCCTACGTAATGACGTCACTTCCTGTTGAGACAGTATAAAAGCAAGCTCTCAAGCCCAGAGGAGTTAGTTTGATTTTGATCAGCAAGCAAGCTGGTGATCTAACAAGAAGCCTCTAAGCTCTGAGTTGAGATTTATAGGTAATCTCTGTTGTGAATTTTTACAAGCACTGTTTTAATACTTGTTCTATGTTTCTTTTCCTAGAATATTTGTAAAATCAAGAGCTTTATTTTTTTAATCCTGCTTATTGGACTGCGTTCACGTGCACCCACAAGACAATTTTGTGACACTATTTTTTGAAGAAAGACCACAGATCGGATGGCTGTTAGATTACTTTCACATGCTTAAAAGGGCTTAATTCATCAAGGAAATAAGGAAATTCACGTTTTGGATTTACCGATTGAAACAAATTGAACTCAGAACATTATTTTTAACATCATCTTACAAAATGCCATATTGTCGAGATAGGCTCAAGGGAGTCGCTGATTGATGGAAATTTAAATGATTAATATCAAAGTAACTTTTGTGCTTCTTATATATATTTACTTATTTTATAGATAAGGTTTCTGACGTGGATACGTCATTATATTAAAATAATAGGGACATCTTGCGAAGGAAGGAAGCGTTAAGAGGGATTCTGCGCATGCGCATGAAATTACTTCTATAAGTGAAATAATCTGGTAGGAAAACCTTTGTTTGGCTCCTAATGTTCGCATCGCATATATATTTTAAATTAGACCAGTAAACCATCGATTTTGAACCTTCGGGCGTGCCCTCCTAGTGAACGTGAAAACACTAAATGGGGGAGCAAGCAATATCAAAGAGAAAATTTCATTAAAAAATGAATGATTTACTGAAAGTAAAGTAAAACAAAGTACATTCTGACTTAATAAAACAAATACACATTTACACTGATATAAAACTCTTATAAATAGGATTGTATCAGTACTGCATAATATATTTAATAATTAACTTATCAATAATAAATAAAAAATGCATTGTTATTATTTTATAAATTTTTATTGTATGGCGCGATGAAAATTATTGTTGAAAATTGGGTCGAAAGGTTGAGAAGGACTGCAGTAAAAAAATAAAAAAATGAAGGAAATAAATCTCTATAAGGATTTTTATTGAGTTAAATCCTCAAAAAGTCTTTGAACTTCTGTATCATAAATAATAGTAGGATTAATACGTTATATATCATAATAAACACCTATGAAGAATAAGAATTAATCTGATGTATTTAAAAATTTATAAGACATTGTTCCTATGAAGAGACGGCGATATAATTTAATCATAGGCAAGTCGGTAACAGATGCATGCTAGGGAAAGGTAAATGATTGTATCAGTGAATGGATTTTAGTAGTCACAGTAAATATATCTGGATTTGTTTTGTATCTAGGGAGACGAATATGTGGTTGTGTCTGGGACGTGTACTCTTTTATTCATCTATTTTGGAGTTTCAGAGAATAGCATTTCTTATTTTTGTTTCTATGATTAGTTATTTAAATTTATTTCTTGCTACCGTCTCAGTTATTATTTTTCATCCCTCCCCCAAGAGGCCAGGCCCGGATGACGATTATCACTGCTCCAAGGAATATTAAATCCCTGCAATAATATTATAGGAAAAACAGTACAAGAAAATGGTTTCAGAGCTTTATTGGATGAAATCCAGACGTCGCTTTCTCTCCTCACTTCCTATCTTATTTTCTCAACAGCACACTTTTTAAGACTTTCTTATTTAGATTTCCGTCCGCAATTCGCATATTAAATTCCGCATCATATCTCACTTACGATTGGGCACCGGGCCCTGATTGGATGCAGAGTAGCTGATCATCACAGGGTGGCTTCTTACCTCTTTCTTTTTTCCTCACCCTCTCTTTCAGAGGAAGCAGTTCTTCCCTTTCCTTTCTTTATCATCAATCCATCAGGAGAAGTGCACAATAATGCGATGCAGTGATTTACCGTAGAGTGCTTCCGAAAAAGGAACACAAGAAAGATGGGAGATATTTCACTCACACATTCTCTCTTTCTTCTTTTTTTTGTCTTAGATTGTGGACAAAGAAGAGATGCACGTAGATGGATAGAAAAGAAGTGTGTGTCTCTTTTAGGCGGAAACGGATTCTGTGAAAGACTTTCTGGCATGCCAAAATATCGTTTTATCTCAGAAAAGTGATCCTATGCACTTATGAATAGGAATAGAACACTTTAAAGGAAAGTATTTATTTCAATGATCGGTGGCAGATATGTACAATAGCCAGTTTCAATCAGTTTCAGACCAATAGTAAATTTGAATTTCATTCTGCTCATGTCGAATTTTCCGTTCCAAGAAAATTTCCTTTCACTTAAAATTATGGTGGCTAATTTCCAAACCTATTGAGATGGGTATAAATTTCCGATTCGGAAAATGCATTAAATGATCTAAAGAATTACTTTTTATGTTGTTAGTGTCAATAAATAAATTGCTGAAAAAATTAAATTTTTTCTGCAGTCCCCTGGTCTTATTAGTGACATTATTAAAAGGCTGTTCAGACACTAATATTTAAAACAAAAAAAGTTCCACTCTTCCTCGACTAAAACAGGACGAGTTATGAAGCTTTCAATATCACTATTTTAGACGATTTTAAATCATTTCAATGGCCGGTTGGAGCAATATCCAAAAGTCAGCAAGTGGCGATTGCTCAAGGTGGTTGTTGAGTGATAATGAATTTTCGCACAAAAGGGCAGTTGAAGCGTTAAATCGAACTATGAAAGATACTGATAACGATCAAAATATCATGGGAGGGATTGGGGTATTGATGGCAGGTGAATTTAGACAGATTTTACCTGTAATAACTAAAAGAACACCTCCAGATGATACAAATGCCTGTTTAAAAGTAACTACATTATGGAAGCACGTCAAAAAATTACTCTCACTACGATTATGAGAGTTCTACAATTCATAGACACTGAATCAGGACAGTATATGGCTACTCTTTTGAAAATTGGTGGAGATCGGTTCAAAACAGATTCAAACAGTATGATTACATTGACCGGGGGATTTTGCAAAATTGTTCAGAGCACAGGCAAACTTTGCCTACACAGACAGGCAAGGTTTATCCTCAACTGCAAACTAATTTGGGGGAAAGAAAATGGCTGTCTGAAAGGGCAATTTTGACGCACACTACTGAAATTATAGCACAGATAAATGAAAATATATATTACTAACGGAGGGAGGTATAACAGAATATATATCGATGGATACGGTAATGGACAAGTAACATCATATCCCGTAGAATTCCTTAACTCTTAAGAATTGTCAGAGGTATCTTCTCACAAGTTCAGATTAAAATTCGGGGTGACTCAACTATTAACGCGTATCTTTGATGCACCGAGACTATGCAATATGGGACATGGTTACAAATTACTCACCTTGGTCCAAACATAGTGCGAGCTTCTGTTATGATTTGCATGGCGAGAGGAGATACTGTTTTAGTTCCACGCATTCCGATAATACCGACGGATGTACCATTCCAGTTCAAAAGGTTAAAATTCCCTTTAAAAATAGAATTTGGGATGACAATTAACAAAGCTTAAGACCAGAAACTCAAAGTGGTAGGCGTTCATTAGTAAAAACCATATTTTCCGCATGGGCAACTCCACGTAGAGTGTTTACGTGTCCAGTCCACATAACCTCTAACATTCTAGCAAGACAAGTACATTCCTGTAAGTAGTCCAACTATTATCAACTGTCAGAAATTTCAACATGCAAACACTTATACGTTCGTGAATATAAAATACAATAATTCGAATTCTTCGCTCACGAAGTCACGGGTAACAGCTAATTTCATTACATATTTTTTCACACTTTGGATAAATGTGGGTCGGTAATGATTCTTTACATTGCCATAAGTGATATTCAAATTGTTCATATATAAATATTTTTAATGCTTAATATTTTTCGTATAAAATATATTTTTAACACTCGAATTATCTTCAATGAAATATCCAAATAAAGCAATTATTAAAAATAAATTAAATGCATTAATAAAATTTCTATTTGTTCTGACATTTAAAAAAAACAAACGAAGTTAAGCATTCATAATATTTTATTACAATGTACCTACATAAGTGGAAAGTCCGTTACAAAAAATAAATAAATTATATAATGCTGTTTATATTACAGTGTAGTATGTTTAAAAACATTGTTGCGATAGATTTCAACGTCATTAACTTTTATATTTAAGTCATTATAGCTTTAATGACTGTCTCGAGAGAAAAGCACCCAAGATTTCAATATCGTGTTTCAGATAGGATTTAAAACCGATATACGTGGAAGAGAAAGAAAACTTATCTAATTTTCATCCGAGCGTTAGAAAAGATAACATAAAAATACTTTAAATGTTAATTAACTTCTGAGTACGGAGTTAAGTGTGGATGCGTTTTATTTTTCCAAAATTAATTCTTCTAGATTCCTTGCCAGATTAGTTCGCGGAGACGCTATTTTGAATATTCGCCGTAACCTCATATCTGAGATAACAGTAATTAAAAAAGGGAACGAGGAGATTACTGCGAGAAGATGAATAGTGAATTCATGGATATTAAAGTTCATTAAGTTTCAGTGCTTTTCTATGCTTGAGAAGACTTCAATGGATGATTTTTAAGTCAATAATGCGCTCGACATTCGGATATTTAATTTTTAAAAAGATTCCTATAATTCCTGATTTCACTAATGATAGTTTGTACATTTTCAAAACGATAGAGAAGGAATGAATAGTTATAAACAGTTAAAGATAAACTCGTATTAACTTCACTTTCCATAGCTTCATTTATAAGAAGTTTATCATTACTCTTTCATACTAAATGTTTAATTTTGAGAAAATTTGCTTTAATTTTTAGAAAGACTAATATTTCTACTTAATGATCTTTAATCTGAATGGAATAGTAGATTTCAGATCAGGTTAAGACATCAAATATTAGGTACCGAAGTTTTATTTGAGTTAAAAATCATTATTTTCATTACTAAGAGGATGAAGTCTATCCCGGAATAAAAATTTGCACTAGATTTATAATCGGCTTTAACTTGTGAGAATAATACTATTATTTATACAATTTCTAAATTTAAAAAGGTTATAAAGTTTAGCTCTTATAGCGGAGTTTATACTTAAATCAGGTTATATACCTCCATAAATTGATAGAACGAATAAATTAATTTAAATTTCTTCACTTTGAAATATCCAAGAAATATTTAACCCTATCACACCGAGCGAGACGGTCTCGGGCGGTCTAAAAATTTTCCCTCAACAGCGACGAAGGTCGGTCTGAGGCGGCTAGCTTCTTTTGAGGGGAGGGGAGGTTCTGAGATCGCTTCGGAGATAAGCGCGGTAGGGTGGGTTCAGTTATCGTTGCCAACCTCAGCCCATTTCCTTACGCCTTAAGGGAAGGTTATAGGAGGGGTTGTAATGGTGGGGTAAATGACCACCCAGGTTGGGAGAGTCCAATTCATGTCACTTCCTCCCAAAAAGTCCAGATTTTAAAGGAGCTAGAACAAAAACGTTTAGAATAAATTAAAGATTTAAAATTATTTCCTTCCAGAGAATTTCAAGTTCGGTATTCATTTCTTCACAAAGGAACGCAGAAAAAATTAAAAATGAAATAATATTATGATGAATGCCATTGCAGAATGAGGACGACGCATTATGCTTTTGAAGAGCCTAGAAGACTTGACGTCACAGCAGAGTGTAAGAGGGCGTGTAGTTATCAATATATTTGAATCTTAAATGCATGGTTAAATCAATATATTTCAAATACAGACATTTCTGAGACTGAATGAATGAAACAAAGTGTGTTATAGAATTTCGGACTCTCCTTGTCAGAAAAATCTTTATTAACCTTCCAGCGGGGGCGCTTTAATATATTACACGAGCGGGCGCGTGCCGTACTTTTTACGACACAAGTTTCTCCATTTTTACCCTTGCAGTTGTGAGTGCTTCATTACAGTAATAAGAGACACATCAGAAAAGGAAATTCTTTTATAAAGAGTGAAAATTATTTTTTATATTATTTTAAAATTCTAAAATTACACTGAAATCAGAGAATGCAATGAGTGAGAGCAATGAAATTTAATACTATTAATTTCTGAAAAAGGTATTAAGCAATACATAATAAAAAATAGTATAATACCAACTAAGATTGTTCAACAAAGACTTTCTTCTTAGTTTCTTATCATTGTATTTGCATTCAAAACATTGAACTTTTTCGAGAGAGTGACGCTTGCAAGTATATTATATATTGCACCTACTATATTTCATGGATTTTCATGATCGTTTATTTCTTTCAAACACAATCCACAAGCTCTTCTTCTCAATAATGGTTGCTGTTTGCTTGTTTTTTCAGGTTGTGATGCATAATTTAGATTTAAAGACATGGCAATGTCGTTTGTCGATGATAAGATTTTTTGGGTTCCAGTAATTAGATGTTTTCATAAGACTGAGATTTTCAAGAAAATTCTTCGGCTTGGTGGATTATTTGCAGGCTTATTGCATATTAAATATTGTTAGCAATGTAAAATGAAATATTAATTCGCTGTAATGCGCACTGGATATATAATTACCGAACTGAAACGTTAAGGCGTGAAAAAAATTTCAAATTACACGAGCGGGCGCGCGTCGTAATTTTTACGACAGAAGCATAAAACAGTCTTAAATCACCTTCAAATTCGGGCAAACCCATTTAATCCTAAAGAGAAGGATAGCATAAAAGAATAGCAATGACCTTCAGGCAGTTTTGAATCCAAATGTGGAACAGGGCATGAAAAATCCCGTCCGCTGGAAGGTTAAAAACGATCTCAGCTCTTCTCGGCATCTGTCTGTGAAATCATGAATTCATTCCATTATAAACAGATTACAATTATTTGTTGCATTTGGAACTGAACAAATTAGAACATTGAATCTACTTTCTTTCTTTTTTATTTTTGATATACTTAAAGTATACCTATGAATATGCTTAGCCAATCTCATAGAATAACCCAATTAAACAAATGAATCATTCTATCTGTTTCCCACGAATATCGGTAGTTTTAAATTCCATTTTCCCTTTTAGCCTCGGTGCGACAAAAACGTCTATTTTTCACTCTCATATCTGAATCTTAAATGTGTTTTTTAATCAATATATTTGAATTACATACATTTTTGAGACTGAATAAATGAAAAAAGTGTGTTATAGAATTTCGGACTCTCCTTGTCAGAAAAAAACTTTATTCTACGCATAGATAGATATTTTATTTTCCTTTCAGTTTGAAAACTATTCCAGTTAGATGCTAGATGATGTGCTCAGCTCTGCTTGTCATATGACAGCGATATCATAAGAATTCACTGAATTTTTAACCGAACACTGGTAACTGTTGCATTTGAAAGTGAATTTGTTACTTAAATAAACAAGCTCAGCTTCCAGTGATTCCCAAATGCGAAATCATTAAATTTATGTTCAGTAATATATTATTTTTTCATGAAAAATCAAATTACAGATTAAATTGTTTGGAAACACAGATGGTAGAAATAGAAGGTGTCACTTTACTTTTGAAAACATTTTGTAAAAGTTTTAATTTTATTCTTTGTTGTTTGATTGTTCAAAATTAAATTTCCAAATTAAATGAATCTGAAACATAATTCGTGAGATCAGATGGAAATTACAAATATTCAGCCTATGGTGATCGTAAACCTCAAAAATGCTTTTAGATGGTATGTGGCCACCATATATCTATAGTATCTATATGATAATTTGATAATTCAGAGCGTCTAATTGAATCCTTTCGGTTGTACTAAGCTGCAAGGCTTTTGAAAATAACCATGCAGGATGTGACTAATTATCTCTGATTCAGAGACAAATAAACTGAATCTGAAACATAATTCGTGACATCAGGTGAAAATTACAAATTTTCAGCCTAATATGATTTTAGCTATGATTTTATATACCTCAAAAATATTTTAGCTGTGTGGCCACTATCGATCTATAATATCCATACGATAATTTGATAATTCAGATTAGCAAAGAGTGTCTAATTAAATATGTTCGGTTCAAATAAACTGCAAGCATTTTGCGAATAACCTGGCGGAGAGTAACAAATGATCTCTGATTCAGGGACATTAATTGAAAGGGTGAATAAGTGAATAATCAAAGACTAAATTGGCGCATTATGATAAGCTTTGCACTATGCCTAATCATAATTTCCTTTTGTGTGCATTAAAACAGCTGTGAGCTATTGTCCAACAGTTTATTCATATCAAACGATTTACTCTCAGAATAATATTATTCGCTTGCCTTCATCATTTCCAGAAATTTCTAAGCCTAATTAATGAAATTCCGTTGAATGAAAATACTCTAGATATTCTTTAATTATGAATTCTCTTACTTATCGAACATTTTCATTCTGTTCTTTTTTTGTTTTAATAATTCTGGAAAGGTATTTTCAGCTTTTTTCATAGAAACTGTAATCTCTAATCTGTAAGAAACATTTAGTTATATTTTGTCCTTTGTTATTAATTCTAAATAACATGCATATCCTACGAGAACTTCACTTTACATTATATCCATAGACTAACTTATTGATATATCTAGGTTGTTATTTGTACTAGACATTTTTCTGATCGACCTATTAATTATTATTTTTAACTACATCAAATACATTTCTTAAGTGTTAGTTACTTTGTTATTTCATTCAGAATTATGTACCAACAAATAATTAATGACATGTGATAGTGCTTCTTTTTAAAGGAAGCACAAACTTGACAAAGTTATAGTTCCACCAATTAAAGCGCATCGTGTCACCATTTTGATGATTTTTTTCACTTCATCCTTCCCAGATCCCGAAATTATTTTTTATTGGAATTGTATCTGTCTGTTGGTGTGCATTTGGGCAGGATGATTCAAGGTCGCAGTTAATTACTTGGATGATATTTAGCGTGTGTCTTTTACACCCGACGTGTAAATCTGTATCAAATTTTGGAGTGAATTCATCAACTTGAAGATATCCTTTCACGACTCTGATTTGCACTTTGTCATTCAAATTGACATTAAATATACACTTTATATAATATGTACATTACTTATACACTTTTTTTTATTTGCCACAATTAATTTCTGTGACGATAGAATTTTGTAATCGAATATGAATTTTAAATAAGTGCTTCCGAATAACTTTATTTTGATCTGATATTTATAAGGCAATTTTCTTATTTATTGCTGGTTTGTATTATCACATTTTACTTGTTTATAATTTCCTTCGATGTGCGCAATTCACTCACTATCCGTAAAACTATCAAAATTTGACTAAAATTCATTTATTTGGAGCATAAATAAAGCATTATCTTACTTTGACAATTATTTCTGTATTAAGGCTCAATTATATGTTAATTTTAGGAAAAGTTTCTCTTATTATTTCAACATTTTTTTTCTTTTTCACTCCCTCTATATTACAAATATTTTTCACTGATGGTCTGGAATGCAATGATTTAAAACAGACTGAGAGCTTTCGGTTTTTGCTTCAATTTAATCCTTTTTGTTTCTGCTTTTTTTATTTAGAACATTTTATGGAAGAAAATATTCAATAACAATTTGTTTTACTGTCATGTGCACTGTTTTGGAAAAAAAATGTTTTTTCTCCTTTTAAATGTGTTGCGTACATCATTTCTAATTGGTATGCGATATTTTTTCAATAATTGCTTTAAAACCTTAGAGAAAAATGTCCAGTGCAGATGTCGCTAAATGAATATGCAATCTGATATTAATAAGCAAATGCGGAGTTTTTCTAAGAATAAAGTTTCATTTCCCATTTTATTTACTAAGTTCAAGACTGCATTTGTATTCTAAATCTGTTGCTGACTTTTTAATATACCTTTTTCCTTAAATGGTTAGCCATTACAAGTTTACTCACAAATTTCTTTATTGGAGAAGGAATTAGCCAAATTACATAAAGCTGACATTTTTAAATGTTAAAGTATTTATTTTGTAGTAAAAGAAAAAGTCTGCAAAAGAAAAGGAAAACTTTTGAAATATTATGATTTCCAAAGTCTGAGGGAAAAATGCTGATACAAAGTGGACGCAACGATAATTAGTATTCCCTGAGTTCTACAATCATGTGTTAATAATAATCAAATAAATCTTCTTTATAAATATTTATAATTGACCTCAAATATTGCTGCTTATTGAATGCTATGCATTATAAAGCCATTCTCAAAATATATAAAATCGTCTATACTCTAATATTATAAAAGACAGAAACTTGGACGATATGTACAACAGTCTGCAACTTATTTAGAAGGAAATGAAGACTTTCGAAATATTATGATTTCCAAAGTCTGAAGGAAGAAATGATGGTACAAAGTGGACGCAACAATAATTAGTATTCCCTAAGTTCTATAAGCATGTGTTAATAATAATCAAATAAATCTTCCTTATAAATATTTATAATTGACCTCAAGTATTGCTGCTTATTGAATGCTATGCATTATAAAGCCATTCTTAAACTATAAAAAACCGTCTAGAATCTTTAATATTATAAAAGCGTCTAGACAGAAACTTGGACGACATGTAAAAAAAAGACTGCAACTTATTTAAAAGGAAAGGAAAACTTTCGAAATATTATGATTTCCAAAGGCTGAGGGGAGAAATGCTGGTACAAAGTGGACGAAACAATAATTAGTATTCCCTAAGTTCTACAAGCATGTGTTAATTATAATCAAATAAATCTTCCTTATAAATATTTATGATTGACCTCAAGTATTGGTACTTATTGAATGCTATGCATTATAATGCCTTTCTCAAAATATATTATTTTAATATTATAAAAGCGTTTAAACAGAAACTTGGACAACATGCAAAATATTATATTCATTTTGTTTGCATTTTGTAAGTGGTCTGTAACATTCTTTTCATAAAAGTGGAGGTAAATAAAGAAAATATTCAGCTATGCAAGCAATTTTACATAATATAACCGAGTTTTATCAAAATATCCACACTATCTTGAAGTTGATTCAAAGCTGCAAAGATTTTACAAAAGATGGATCTACTGATTAAGAATGAGCCATTTAAGAAGAAGATAACAGTTTATCTGGGACATTAGAATAAAAGTTCTCAAACCAGAACCAATTGTGAACATTTGAACTGAGATCTAATTGTTACCAGACCTACTCGCCTTACAGCTATTCTGCAAAATTGACACTCAAAAGAACAAATAGAGACCCTTTCTCAAGCCAATATGTGATAGTTTTCAGAGTTTTAATGTTTGTTATATTTTGTGTGGTAATATATGAACAGTTTATTTAAGACCAATCATCGTTTAATGCTTCATTAAACGATGCTTAACATTTGCTTGTGTGATTAGTTATTTCATTTTATTTATTATAAAAGTACAATACATTTTGTGTTATTCTTCCCTATGCTGAGGAGTATAACGATGTGAGCAGTGGCGGCTCGTCCATTAGGGCTGCTGAGCTGCAGCACCCCTGAAATTATTTTTTAAACTTGTATTTTTCATTTTGAGTCCTATTTGCTTACTTTTCCGCTCTCAGAGTTCAATGACTTATGAAAATGCAAGAAAGTAATAAAAATTGAAAAAAAGGCACAAAATGAATCCAAACGAAGAGAGACGCAGGTCTGAGCTGTAAAATCATCTACCCCAACCCCGAAATCCGTTCACTGAGCAGAAAATCCTAGTGAAAAGGCAACTCTTTCTTCCCTTAGCTTAGATGGGCTATGGTCTGAAAATCAAAACAGATCTGGCTGGTACGGAGCCAACTGAACGAAAGAAAGATGATCTTTTTTAAATATATATATGTAATAATCTCACTTAATTTTATTTCAAATTCTAATATTATATATTTTAAAGTCTTAATGTATTCCAAAATCACTTTTCTTCAACTCCAGTTTCGTTCTATTTCCCGCTCTGGAGGTATATTAAATCTCTCGTTTTGACATATTTATTGATAAAAGAATATTCTAATTGCTTCCACGCGCCAACATAAATCGCGAAATCAGCGACTTATTGTCGCCATGAATTTCCCCTAAAACATTTACGTAATATACTAAAAATAGCTATTATTCCCTTCACTTTGATCACAGGTCTATCTGTTAAATCCCTACCTGAGAAAATGCAGGGATTTTCTGTTCTCTTTTGGCATGAAACTCAAAGCGTGATGTACGTACATTCCGTTACTTTCCGATAATAAAAATGAAATTTATAATTCAACTCGGCCTGTTTAATCATCTAATGACTACAATTTCGAATACATTTTATATATATATATATATATATTCCTCAATCTCACACGTTGCAATCTCATTGGCTGTTTATGAGTTTCGGTTTGTGTTGCGACGATAGATTCAAGCAAATAATACTATTCTAAAACTTCCTAATTTTTAGAGTATTTCAGTAAAAAATGTATTTAATATGTTTTAGCTTAAAAATAAATTTTCTGTACATGAGTTATTTGATATTCATTTTTGAAAGAGTATTATCGAGTGAACTGGGCAAGAAGGGAAGTGTATATGTGAAGCTCCGATTATTATTATTCGTCAGAGGAATCGTCACATCAACATTTACTTTAATTTTGGTTAGTAAAAGTAATAGAAAATGTAATATGCTGGTTATTTACTTTGTTTGAAAAGTAGTAAATTTTACATCTGGACTTGGAATTAAAGAATTTGACCTGCTTGGAGATAAAGTAGCTTTGAAAATTGTATTCATGTTATAAACATTTTTTGCAGCCCTTCTCGTTTCTGAGCTCACGAGCCGCCTTTGATTGTAATTGTGTCTCTATGTGGGCTGAAATCCGAAAATAAGCTACAGTCTGCGCTATCCTTGATCCAACTATGGCTCACGCCCTATATATAACAAATAGTAAGACAATATCTAGCCTTGTTAAGTACAGATAACCTCAGGCCTACCCACAAACTATTTACCTTTTATAAAACCACCACCATCTTACATCGAGATATTTGAAACAAAAGAGCTTAAAAACAATCAACTAGAAAAAGGAGAATAAATTTAAATTAAATTTTTGAAATAAATTTAACTTAAACTTTAAACAGAAACATAAAAATAACAAAATTCCAACATTAAAAGTTAGACATTTTTTTATTAATATGTCTAAACAGTTTCATTCCCTAACATTTCTGTTTCTCCTCTTTCTGTTTTGCCTTTTCGAATACAGATGGCGCCCTGGTTCTAATTTTTCTTTAAAAAAATGATGATTACTTTTGGCGGAAAGTTCTCGTTTGTTTGTGATAACGTGAGAAAATTTTTTCTCTCTTATAAGCGTGGGGTAAGTTTATGTTTATGAAGGGAATCTTTTCAGCCCGAAGGCTAGTGATATTTTAATCAATCTTATTAGCGTTTTTATGTTTGTGTTTGGTTTTACTTTTTCTTTTAAATTAATACTTTTTAGATGGTACTGATATCCTTTCTCTTTTGTTGGGAAATTCCGGGATAAGATAAGCTATATTTGGCGTAATGCAAGCTTCTTATAGAAAAATTTCCCAAATATTTTGAATCCATTTCGAATAAAGTCCTTAGCCCTTGATAAAACAGACTAAAATGGATTCATGCTTGTTTAGTTCCATTCTCTCAGAATATTTATCTTAGATTTTTGCTTTCTTTGAATTATTTTGATTTCCATTGAGACAAAAGACGTATTTTAACCCTCCGTCAGGTCGAAATATTCACACCGGCGAGTTGGAGCACAATCCGCCTGGCAGGCACAGGTAAATAATCTCGTAATTAATATTGTTAATATACATTAATTTTAATTTTGGCATTCTAAATTTAATCTCTGACCTTCGTGTGGAACTTAAAGGAAAAAAATGGGGTTATCGTTTGAAATAAAAGTCACTATGATAACGAAGGAACGAGAACCACATACTTCTTCACCTTCTGAACGAGGGATACCAAAGTCATCCCACCACTTATCTCTCTGAACCCGGCTAGATTGAGAATTCCAGTACCTCAAAACCTGAAGTAAATTTTCGTTCACGAAAACAGAATGAAATTCTTCCTTTCTTTACAGAAATTCCAGGAGGACGACACCCAAGTTTGGGCGATCAAATGTACACAAAGAAAGGAACAACTTTTCTCCGTAAAATTCACTCAGGCGCCCGAAACCGCCTGAGTCCGGTCTCTGTCGAATGGGGCGTTTGAGGCGGCTTAGAGCTCATAGAGTTATACCACCAAACATGCTGTTGTATTGTTTCTTTCCGTTGACTGAAATAAATTTTCGGGGCAACAGCTTTTTACAGCAATAAATTTTACACTATAAAGTCATGAAATGAGTAAAATAAACATCTGTGTTAAAAATAAAGAGGGATATTACGAACAATCATATGTGTGATGAATTCGATAGCAATGCGCCTTTGAGGCGGATATGGAGGAGATATCTGCACTCTGCTCAGTGGGCAAGTAAAGTGTATAAGGAATTCTGAACATCAAGTGAAAAAAGGAAACTACTAAGAGAGATAGACTTCTACTATTCTTAGAAGTGTGGGGGGGATGATCATCACATCCGAGCTACTCCTGTCAGGCCATTTGAGCCCGAAGGAGAGTTAATTAATAATTCTACTCTAAAAGGACTGCTATTTAAATTTTTCCTGTCTACTCTTTATTGTTCATCATTTTTTAGTTGGACAAAAAATTGGATAGAAATCACATTTTAAGATATTAGCACCATTAACCCTCTCACACCGAGTGAGGCGGTCCAGGGCGGTCTAAAAATCCCCCTTAACATCGACGAAGGCCGGTCTGAGGCGGTTGGCTTCTATTGAGGAGAGGTGAGATTTTGAGATCTCTTAGGAGATAAGCACGTTATAGGGGGTGCAATTATCCTTGCCAACCGCAGCCCATTTCCGTGTGCCTTAAGGGATGGTTATACCAGGTGTAGGGGTGGTGGAGTAATTGACCGCCCAGGTTGGGAGAGTCCAATTCATGTCGCTTCCTCCCAAAAGTCCTCGTTTTAATGTGACTAGAAGAAAAAAAGTCGCCTCGGGATTAAAGAGTTAAAACACTCCAGAATCTTAAATGTAGTAATATATTTTAACCACTTAAATCATTTGAGAGTTTCATGAGTTAGTTTATGTTTTCTCACTTGGAACTTAATTTCAGTTTGACTGAATAGTCTGATTTTATTTTACGATTCAAATTACGACTTTTGAAAGTGTTCTGCTTTGGGGACAGTTTATGCTGCAAGAGAATATGAGTTAAGATATAACTCACATCTATATAATTCCCCATCCAGTTATAGTAGCTTCTATCTCAACTGCCATTTATTTATAATGCCATATTGTATTGTATATAATTTTAGAACTAGCTTTCATGTACAAAATTCAAGAATTGATCTTTCAGAAATCCTCTTTGTTTGAAATGGGTTTCCTGGGAAGCTCAATATCTCCTTAAACCTATATGAGACAATTTATATATCATCCAAAGCAGCAGCTGACGAGAATGTAGTCTATTCTGGAAAATTGAGATATTTCTGCAAAGACAAGCCTTTTTTCGCTTGCTTTTCTTCTTTGAAGATGATCATTACATCATCTTCACAAAGAAAGGATGATGTGATGATCTATTTCTTCTTCAGAAGATCAGAAAAATCCGGCTAAAAAAACTTACAAGAACTTTTTTTTATCAAAGATCAGACTGCATATTGTAAGAAAATTTCGGTCAATAAAAATACGTAAAAAAGAAGTAGCGAAATTTTATTTATTTGAAAATATAAAAATCAGTTGAGTTTCATGACTATTCAGATGTTATGAATTAAAAGCTAGATTTTATCTTTCTCTATTTTTATAAAATAATTCGAATAGTTTCTTCTTAAATAAATCCTGCGTAGATTTTCCTTAGTTAATGCTGTAATTAAATTTAAGAATACATTTTCAACCAATAACAAATATTTTACAATACATTTTTCAAATCTTTTTAACATGATCGTATTAGTAGTCTCAGATATCATAAAACCATTCGGCAATAAATTTAAAGGGATTCATTTCTTTGTTATTTATTGATAAAAACATTATTCTAAATTTTCTGTATGGATCAATGCATTCTCTCTATGGATGCTTACTTGATTATTTATTATAAATCTTTCATAAATTTTCAAACTTCCATCCTCTATTTAGTTCCGCTGTTTCTATAATTCCTGCAGCGCTATATTTCTGGAGAGAATTATTACAATAGATAAAAATGAATTTAAGAATTTTTAGAATTGCGTGGAAGTTTTTTTTCGGGTGCAAAAATATCTTTTGTTATCCTTTGTTTTCACAAAAAGCCTCTAAAATTGCAAAGTTCTAAATCCTGCTTTGAAATCTTTTTTTGTGCAAATAAAAGAGACACTTATACCATGAGTAAATTATTTTTAACATGCTTTGGGTTATTTCCTGGTTTATTTTCTTATTACTCGGATGATGAAAATCTCTTAATTTTTGATGCTTCATAAATAAAGAGTTACCATATTGTTACTTTCCTTTGTAGCAGAAGGTAAAACTTTAAACCTTAACGTTTAACATCACGTTTTATTATTTTCATCTACAGAAAACATAAAAAGAATAATATTAAATATTTTCTTTCCTGGGAAAATTTATCTTTTACCCTTCTCGTTTTGTTTAGCCTAAAGCAATAAGCCACCATTTTCTTCGAAACATTTCTTTTTGAAATTTCATTATACTTTGTATGTCTTGTATTCATAAAATTCATCCATTTTTTTCCCTTATCGTTTGGATAGTTTCTAAAACATGCTTAAAGATTGAATGAAATTGTAATGCGGTTTGGGATAGGAAATCTTTATTGGTCATGAATAGTTACTTACCTACAATAACAATTGCACGGATTTTTTTTATTTTAAATACAAATATTGCCGTATGTGTAAGAAGTAAATTCTGAGAATGATGGGAAATAACTTAAAACGAATTTTACAATAAACGTGATTAAATTTTTCATGAAATACTGAAAAAAATAATTGTGGTTACTCAGATAATTTCTTATATAACATTTGCTTTAATATGAAATTGACGTAAATCATGATTTCAGAACGATATTGCATTGAAGTATTTGATATTGCGTATTATAACTTCATAAATGTTAAGAGCAAGACGTAAAGTTAGAGCAGATTATTGGACACTGGATTGAAATTTGCATTCCTTCAGTAGAGTTTATGCTATTCTATTCCAAACAACTTGACAAAAATTAACAGTTCATGTCAAACCGTTTCCATACCGGTTTTCTAATAGATATTATAATAAAAATTATCGTCATCATCCTTCATTACGTTTTTATTACCCATAAGGCATTTTTTATTTTAGAGATAAATATACGTTTCACATTCATTTAGGTTTAAATTATGGTTGTCATCTGGAAAATGCAGATTATTCTTTTCTTTTTCTTCTTTTTCAGTAAGGTAGGTGGCCATAGTTAAGCTTTTAGGATTTTTCAAAATTTTGTAGTTAGGTGTATGTGGTTGATTTCTCTTTTGTAAAATTTTAAACTTATCTCTAACACATATCAAGTATACTTTTCTTTGTAAAATAAAATTTAATTACATTTTAATACAATTCAAAATTGTAGCTGGTGGACCACCTTTGGCGCACAGTGTTCCAAAGGTGGCCCATATATTGAAATCACTTCTGAAATGTGAAAAATACCCGGAAAACTATTTTTACCTCTAGAAGAGTATTAATATGTGCAATAATTTATGTTTATATTTATAACTAGGCTGATTATGAAAGTTATGAAGGAAAATGTATCAGCTATTCAACGTAAACATTTAATATGTCCATATATTTAAAGCGCTATATCTCAAAATGTGTTTTTTTATATTGCGTGCACGATACCTCAAGAACTATCGGATATTTTTACATAAAAAGTTTACTGAATTTGTATTATGCTATGTTCTACAAAGGTAGAGAATATGTACAGGCATGTACACATTCTCTCCAAAGAAGTTTTATCGGGGATCATAAAAAATGAAATTTTAACAATTTTCAACATTTTTTGTTTAAATTGGCATAAAAATAGAAATTTAATTTGATTGTTAATAAATTGCGGTTAACTTTCTTAAACAGACTGTTTGGATTACTTAGATACCCAAAATGTTGTGTTTAGAAATATATTTTGTCCGTAATCATGCGTGCAAGTTGCCCATCTCATCATTTTCTCCAAAAATTATACCCATACTTATTGCTATCTGAAAAAAATACATACAATTATAAAGGTTTGAAAATGTGTGTACTGTAAGAGAAAGAACAGATATTTTTCTAGAAAAAAAGTGAGTTTGGGAGTTGCATTGTTTTAGAGATATAATGTATCGAATTTGAATTTCCCCCACTTTTTCGAGGTTTAAAAGTCGTATGTCCCCTTAAGAGGATCTCCTTGTAACAAATATCTGCATGCATATGTATGCAAGATTAACCCGTTCAGGACCATCGTCGCATATATGTGATCACTCTTTCCGTGCCCTACAGCCCATCATCTCATATATGTGATCGCAACTTCAACGTTTTATTTCAATTTTTAAACGGCACTAGATGGCGGTAAAAAGCGTTGCTTTTTCGAATAATATTGCATCAGAGTTTTGACACGCGGGCCTGGGGAAGATCTACTTTCTCCTTTCGCTGGTCCTGAACGGATTAACGATTAAATAAGTTTTCAACCATATTGCCACACAAAAAAAGAATCGCCAGTGTTAACCGTGGCTCAGTTGGCAGAACACTGGGCTGTAAATCTGTTTATTCGTGGTTCCTATCACGGTCACAAATAGGTTGATTTAAGGGCTGGTATTCAATTCAAATTGTTATTTAGGTTTTAGGTAACTATAGATCTTTTATATTCCTTGAATGTGTATGTGTTGAGTCCTACAAAAGCTGTAGGAAAGTGTTTATTCTCTTGTATTAGTAGTTGCTTCGGATTAATAAATCAACTTATTGTTAAGGGGACATACGGCTCTTAAACCTCGAAAAAATGATGGAAAACTGTCAAATTCGATACATTATATATCTGAAACAATGTAATTCACAAACTCACTTTTTTCCTAGACAAATATCTGTCCTTTCTGTTATAGTACACACATTTTCAAACCTTCATATTGGTGTGTATTTATTTGAAAGAGTAATAAATATGGGTATAATTTTTGGAGAAAAAATGAAACAGTGACCATGCGCGCATGATTACGGATAAAATATTTATCTAAACACAATATTTTGGGCACCTAAGTAATCCAAACAGTCTGTTTAAGAAACAGAACCTAAATTTATGAACAGTTAAATTTAATTTCTATTTTATATACCAATTTAAAATAAGAATGTTAAAAATAGTTAAAATTTCAACTTTTTAACCCCCCCCCCCCCCTAAAAAAACAAATCTTCTTCTTGTAGAAATATGTGCAAAATGTGGTTCAATTTCTAGAACATAGCGCAATACATATTCTATAAAAATTTTATGTAAGCATATTCAATAGTTCTTGAGATATCGTGCGCGTAATATCAAAAAACACATGCTAAGATATGGCGCTTTAAGATATGGCCATATTCAGTGTTTACTTTGAAGAGCTGATACATTTTCCTTCATAACTTTCATAATTAATCGAATTTTTTAGCTCGGATTGTTTTAAATTGTTCAGAAAAGACAGGGAAATAAAAAAATAATTTTTTTATAAGATCGAAAATTTTCGAGGTTTAACAGTTGTATGTTCCTTTAAATTGTATTCTTTCTTTCTTTGTATCTTCGTGACAATATATCTGATTCCATTTATTTATATCATTCTTAAAAAATCCGCTTTGGAGAAAACTTGCCATCGCAGGGTTCATATAATTATTAAAATAAAAACGCACCTTTCATTATCGAAATATCTTTATGTAAACTACAAATATTTGAAATCAAAGTCTGAGATTTCTTCGTTATATTTAGACGTGAACGACAAGGACTTCAAATAGAAGTGTCCAAAGCAGTGATCTTCACATTCTTGACAAAAGCCGTTCGGGCTTTGAGCAAGTTTGCCAGTAAAGGGAGGGGACTTAAAGAAAGTGGAATTTTGTCTCCCCCCAGAGGAACACCCCCACATCTCGGCGAGAAAACTCGCCGCATCAATCACGTGGAAATTCCTCGCCGTCGGCGGTTAAGGTAAATTGGAATGGCGAAACTTCCCGGCACCATGAAAGTTTTAAAGGATCGAAAGAGAAAGGGGGGAAAAACCGTCGGTGGAAGAGACGAGTATTATCGTTCACTTTAAAGATAGTTTTCGCGGGAGAAGTAGGGTGGCTATCGTCTGTTCTTCTGAGTTGGGTGGTCTGGAAACAATCATAAAATCCTTAGGTGGTTGTATGTCAATTCCATAAAGTAGTTTTTCATCTTTCTTGGAGGTGTTCTTAGGATTAGGTTTACTCTTAGATTTTAGGTGGCTTTCAATTTGATAGGGTAAAAATATTTCCTATTGTGTTTCTTCCTCTTTCTTTTGATTATATTCTTTTTGATGAAAAATCTCCATTATCCTCTGTTTGGGAAATTTCGGGCTATGAGAAGCTATGTTTGGCGTAATGCTGGTTTCTTACAGAACAAAACGCCGTCTCTTACCCCCGTACCCTTGACCAGACCGGTCACTGAGCGGTTTGCTGGGCAAGACACGGGAATTTTATTTAAGAAAAAAGAAAAACAAAATAAACAAAAAAACAAATATTTACACTATGGACAGTATAGGCATTTTCACTTTTACACTATTAGTTCGAAATAGTCTTCTTTTCTTTATATGTTGTTATACCTTTCTCTTTTGAAGGGGCGGGGGATGTCCGGTAATTGAGCTTTTTAGTTCAGCTCTCTGGAAAGTTAAAGGCTAGGGGAGGCCGGAAAAGATCACTGTTCTCGCTAATGAATTTGACAATCCCATGAATTTATGCCTGGAGACGAGGTTATTGGCGACTCTTTTCAGCCATTCTTGTTCGAAGTTTGGCTCTGGCTTCCTCATATGCCAAGACACTGTGTAAATACACTCCGTGGCATAGTGAAGTGCCGTGCCAATTCCACCACAACTGCAATAGTCGCTGTCAGACAGGTGAAACCTTTTGAGGTAGGCAGGGGAAGAGCCATGTTGAGAGAAGAAGTGCTGGCTTCTTACAGAAAAATTTCCTAATTGTTATTTTGAATCCATTTCGAATAGTTCTTAGCCCTTGAAAAAGTAGACTAGAATGGACTTTTTGTTTGCTTTTGGTTTTATTCGATGAAAAAGTGGACTCTAATGGATTTCTTGTTTGTTTTTGGTTTTATTCAATTAACTCTGAGTTTATTTATTTTATTTTTATGGCTATCTTTGTATGATATTGATTTCCTATTGATTAAAGATATTTCAAAATTAAATAGCTAGGTAACCACTTACAGTGAGCTACATTTTTTTTATTATATCAATGCATCTACATAAAATAAAGGGTTATTCTCTGTGAAAAACAGAATTAGCCACAATTTTCTCTCTAACTGTCCGTATTTTTTTAATACATTTGATACACAGAAATACATGTTCTATTGGTTTAAATATATTACATGTCAAAATTACTTTTAAAATAAAAAATGAAGAATATTTTATATCGTAAAATAATAAGCATAACGTAGTATTGTGAAAAAACGCAAAAAAATGAAATTGACAGAAATAAGTTCTTCATTGTCATGTACAAACATCATTTTTGGTTGGGGGTGTGAAATTTAATTTGGGTATGAATTTGGTCATGTTTTGCACACCCATCTGATGATTTTAAACATTCATTGTGAAGTAGAATTCTTAACTGAGTGGTTACCGCAGGATAGAAATATTCCTCTAATACCCATTATATATAAACTAACATTAAAAGTAATAAAAAATAATCTTCTATCTCTGTCCTATATTTCCTACTTGAGAAACATATTTGACTACATGTTCACCTGGTCTTACTATCGAGTTCAGTTCCAACTAATAGGTCGTAACTCGAATTTTCGTAAGTCGGATTTATATTTTTCAACACTTTTTTCATTGAAACGGGTCATAAATATTAATATATTTACATATTATTCTTGTATATATGTTAAAATACATTACATGTAATCTATATAACCTTCTGCAAACAAAAATACAATCTGAAACTATGTTTTATTTTAGAATTTGAAATTCACTATTTGTGGTCGTAAAAGAAAGAGTATAAGGAGAAGGAGTACAGGAGTATAGGTCTTGCGAGAAGAAGGAGTATAATCGAACGTAATTGAGAGGAGTTGAAACCCTTATTCCGAAAATGGTAAATTGATATTGATGTTCCTTTTCTCAAAATTTGTTATAGATTCATGTTTGAAACTTTTTATGCAAGTGAAGCTCACTTTCTCATTATAATGATTTTTTTTTCAATTCAAAAATTTATTTTTTGTATTTTTTTGTGTCAACAAAAAATGTTAAATTGCCCATTTCGATGCACCTTTCTCAAAATCTGTTATAGATACAAATTTGAAATATTTTATACAAATAAAGCTTTATCATTATAATGAAATGAGCGTTTCGTAAATTTTTAAATTTTTATAAATTTACAAAATATTTAAGTAGACATAATGGAATTTTACTCTATTTTGACACAAAAAAATTGTAAAAAATAAATTTTTCAGTTGTTTTTGAAAAGCTCAATTCGGTATAATGAAAAAGGTAAACTTTACTTGTATAAAAAATTGTAAAAAAAATCTATAACAGTTTTTGAGAAAAGGTACATAAAAATGGCAAATTTAACATTTTTTTGTTTTGACACAAAATATTTGTAATAAATAAATTTTTGAATAGTTTAAAAAAACATTTCGGTATAATCAAAAAGGTATAGTTTAATTGTATAAAAAATTTCAAACATGAAGATATAACAGATTTTGAGAGAAGGTGCATCGAAGTGGCCAATTTAACATTTTCGGTTTAAGGGTTCCATTTCTCCTTAATGGGGGCTGTTAAAATTAACAACATTCTTGTTGCCTTTTTAGATACACTTTTCCTTACTAATTCTGTTACAACTTAATTTTACTATAATTTGTACACTCTACATTAAAATGGAAATTAAAACAATTATAGATTAAAGCGGGATTCCATATTCCCGTAAGTAATCTCAAAGCAGGAAATGCTAGGCATCACTATCTTCAAAACTTTACAGTTCTGTATTTTCAGTCCGCGTTCTTTCGTAGATTATCCAACAAAGCTGCATCACGTTGGTTCAGGATTATAAAAATGGCAGACAATTCTTATTTTCAACATTTAAGTTATTCGCAATGTTTAAGTTAAACAATAAAACCAAATACTCTTAAAATCCTTATACTCAAAGGTTATACATACATTATTAATATGGTTTTGCATTTATGAAATAATGACCTAATCAGTGAATTTGATTGAAAGAGAAACGAGGAAACGAAGTGAATTTGAGCGGAGATTTCCGGAATGGCATTAATGAAAAATAACAAAAACATTTTATATTCATTAGAATTTATAAATTCCTTTGGAAACAATTTATGTTATCTATAAAGTGTCTATGAGAAAGTGACAATCTTACCTAACTTACATAAGTAACAATCCGCGTGTGATAAAAGTAGCCGATTTCGATATTTAGACGAGTAATCTGACGAGACTGAGGCTTCATTTCTCTGTTTCGATTGTTGGTGGCATTACCGACTGGATGAGATATCTCTAATTGGATCAAAAATAACCAAAATGCATCTGGAATTTGAATGCATTCTTCTTTCGGCATGAAGACAACTGATCCCCGTCAGCTACCAGAACTCAGCTTGGTAAACCACACACGGCAAAGTGACCATATGACCTAATAAAGTTCCCTCTCTCCCTGCTAGAGGTAACTGGCAATATCGGCTTTATAAGCACTCTATCTGAGGACCTTGATAAACTAGTGATTTTAGTGGACTTTATATTTACCCAGCTATTTGAATTATTCTCCTAGAGCTAGAAGCCTCTTGGATAATTTTACTGCATTCAATATTTTCTGGCATTTATTGCATAATTTTTGTATACGTTTAAGTGGTAGAAAAGGCATTTAAATGAATGAGTTAACCATTCGTTTTGAATGAATCAGGCACTTGTCTAACTCTGTAATGGATGTTATTTGACCATTACATGGATTGAAAATTTTCTAACAAACAGTAAGAAAAATAATAAAAAATAAAAACGGCAAAGCAGTCACACAGTCAGTGAGTTTTATACATACAAAACATCATTACTAATAAGTCAGTCTTGACTTGATTTGTATAATTTCAAAGGAAAATATACGAACACTCCGTCTTCGGAAGGAAACAACAAGAAACAGGGAACTACACATTTTTAATTAATACACAATTAAAGATGGTGAAAAGCATCATATTATGGAACAACTCTGCCATCGGCAGATACCTCAAATTCAGTGAACTGATTCACCCAGCACACATGCAGAAAAGCTAATTTCTCATTATTAATAAGTCAGTCTTGATTTGATTTGTTTAATTTCAAAGGAAAATATACGAACACTCCGTCTTCAGAAGGAATCAACAAGAAACAGGGAACTGTACGTGTTTTAATTAATACACAATTAAAGATGGTGAAAAGTACCATGTTATGGAGCAACTCTGCCATCGGCAGATACCTCAAATTCAGTGAACTGATTCACCCAGCACACGTGCAGGAAAGCTAATTGGAAAATGATGTAAATTTAACGGTAACCATCACCTGAAAGGCACTTTCCGTGTATCCCAAAGCCAAAACAAGCGGAGAATAAAAGCAGCCGGGGAACGCATAATCTCCCTTTAAGCCTTCCCAAAACAAGTACGCTCTGTCGAAGAGTTGAAGGGAGATGCTTAAATTTTCTTGCACCCTTCGGTGGCGGTAGTTAAAGAGTGAGATGATTAATTGGCGAGGCGCAGGCGTTAAAGCTTAGAAGTGATTATGGCAATATTTACGGAAGAGGTAGCGAAGACTCTGACAGCAGGCATTAATTTAGTTTCCCAAAATCATGATCTGTTTTGTCTGGAAAGTATGGGTTTTTGAAAGGCCTG
>BGPR01006140.1:0-29609 GCA_013235015.1 Araneus ventricosus | reverse complement strand
ATATTAAAGAACTGTTTCATAACGCCACATTAGTGAAGATCGTTGATTAAAATTGTTCGATCGTTAATAAAATTCGTTCGATCGTTAATAAAAATCGCTGATAAAAATCTTTGATCGTTCAATAAATGATTGATAAGAGACTATGAAAGGTTTGCGAATTGTTAGGAATGACTGTGTTAAAGAACTGTTTTATAACGACAGATTAGTAAAGATAGCTGATAAAATTCGTTGATTTGATATTAAAGAACTGTTTCATAACGCCACATTAGTGAAGATTGTTGATAAAAATCGTTCGATCGTTAATAGAATTCGTTCGATCGTTAATAAAAATCGTTGATCGTTCAATAAATGATTGATAAGAGATTATGAAAGGTTTGCGAATTGTTAGTAATAGCTGTATTAAAGAACTGTTTCATAACGCCAACATTAGTGAAGATCGTTTTCGGAAATTTCTCAAAAAGAAAAATTTTGCAGGTTTTAAAACCTTAATTATAAATAAGATATGTATATGTAATGACTTAGAAATTTTACCATCTTTAAAATAAATCCTTTTTAACGACAAATATTTTTTAATTACGAACGAATTATTTCTACTTCAATCCTATGATAAAATCACTTCTACTGTAACTAGACTCGCAAGAGTCCCAATATTTCTCGAGTCTCAACTTCGGTTCTTTTCCCTTTTTGGTATTATAAAAACTCGCCGCTTCTGCGTAATTTCCGCTTTCGTAATCATTTGACGCACTGAGCAAGTCATGCCGTTTTAGGCGTAATTCTTTACTCCTGACCATGGCTTTAATTTTCCCATAATCTTTTGAAAGTTTAATCTGTTATTGAGTACTCTATAACTTATTCAATTTTGCCTATTTTCGAAATGTAATAAAACGTTTTGGACTTTTAACGACTGCAATCTTCTTCGACTAACTCCACACTTTACTTAACGGAATAGCGTTATATATATATGGTAATTTTTTCCATAAACATAATCTAATTATTTACGATTTTATCTTTGCACTTATCAATTTATATGATACCGAATGTTTTCGTTTAAAACCTGGTCATTTAAAATTAATCTTCGTGGGTTCTGATTTTTTCATATTTTCTTTTTTCTGACTTTTGAAAATGATTTACATTATACTGACAACACAATTTATTACTAGTGTAGGCGTCTTTAAATCGGTTTGTGTGTAGGTGCACATGTGTGAGATGGATGTTTATGTGTAGGTGTCTCTCCGAAAACACCAAAATCTTCTTATTGCTGTCCTCAAATGTGATAAAATATTTTTTAAAGATATTTTAAACAATTCCATCTCATGACCATTTTGGGAATCAAGCGAAGGGCTGCATGTTATTCCCAAGCGTCAAATCTTGGAAAGAGCTAGCCGAATGAGCAGTAGGAACCGAATGAGCGTATCTGAAATTTGATTTGAAATAGAATTAAGAAGTGGTAGAATTTAAAGATTTCTCAGTTTTATCCTTATTATCTTTGATTTCATATATAAGTCAATTTGCTGTGAAATGATACATACGCAATATTTATTTTAAAATTTTAGACAATATTTTGCATATGTAAAGTTATGAATGAAATTGTTTATGTATATATATGTGCGATGAAGTTGACCCGAATTTTTTTGACATATATAAAGATCGTTCAATACGCGCGTTAATTTTGAGAAAGAAATAAGGAAGTACTAAAACTTTTTTCACTCCCCGAATCATCTATAGAACAAAATTTTTTCTTAACCTCAAGTTCCACTGATATTGTCGCTGATAAATAAAACAAGGAATTTATAAATAATCATATGTAAAATTAAAAAGGATTAAAGATTTGTTTGTAAAAGTTTTTTGAAACAGGGTTTTGATTCAAAATCAGTTTTTAAGCTGTTTTTACTGATTTGAATGGAAGAAGCTCAAAGCTGACTTTAATCCCGATTTCGAAATCATGTTTTAGGTATGGCCCTACTTACTTACTTATTTATGGCCCCTACTACTCCCCCTTTGAGAAGGAGTTAAATAAAGTAAAACATTCGTGAATTAATTCATTACATTCCACAAATATGAAAAATACCTTTAGGTTAAAATTTAACTTTGGCAAAAACACAATCCGTTTTTTTATGGCAAAGAACTAAATGTATGAAAGTTCCCCGTGTGCTCTCTAGTTTTTCAAGTAGGAAGTCATACCTTTAGAATTAATATTTGTTTATGAGCTATATTATTTATTCTTTTAAATTACAAATTCCTTCAAAAATGATAATATCTTCAGATGTTTTTATTTGTCGTTTGTCTCTTTCTCTGTCGATTTAAAACAGAGAAAATTTTGTGACTTTTTTTAATGAAAACAAAACAGCATTAACAAAACAAATAATAATTTTCGATGCGTCTCTGAAATAACACTGCATGTGTAAGGTACGAAAAGCCCTAGAATTTCATCTGCTTCTTTTTGTTCCTGAAATACTGCAGTTTTTGAAAAAGTAATAAAATGGATTGCAATCAAAATCTTTTTGTAATCCATCATTTTAACCTCTTGATTGCCGATGGTTGAATTAGAAATATTTTCTTTTAAACCAAACAATGTAAAACAATGAAGTGCATTCACACCTTTCGATGTCTTTAAAAACATACCATCTACTGCCCATATTTTTCTCTTCAGTCATTAATAAGTAATATTACCATCACCCATTTGGTGACACAGGGAAGTATATCTACATCAATATAAGAGGACATAAATATTAGTAAATTGTAAATTACTAACAGAATCTAATAGCATAATAATTGCAAATTACTAAAATAATGGCCCAGATCTGTCTCTCACTGATCCGGTAACGTTCTGACGTCACCAACAATAAAATTCTTCTTGACCAAACAATCGTTCATTTTTTGCAATCTGTTTTGAGTATTAATGTGCGCAAGATATATAGATATATTTTCCTACTAAATCGAGAGTGCTCAACAACTTTCTAATCGACTTTTTCCTCGTATGTTTCACCGTTTACGAGATAGGACCGCTAATTACAAACTTTTTCGGTAGATGGCGTTGTAAGTTGTCTCATCGAGTAGCGCATAGCCTTTTTACTATACCTAGACACCATCTTTATGGCCTAAGCTGTCACCATTTAGAAGTTAAGGGAGGGGGGGTAACGGATATAAGTGGGAACCCTGTATAAAAATATATAGCTTTTACTCTTCGCATTACAACAAGAAATCAAATTGCCATCCTAGAATGGAAATTTTTACAGCTCGAGTAATGTCAGTATGTAACGAAATAATTACTAATATCATAGCCCAGATCTGTCTCTCACTGATCCGGTAACGCTCTGACGTCTTCAACAATAAAACTCTCGCCATAGCACCGCGAGACGTTAAACAGCATTATTTCATTGTTAAAGAACCTAAATTTCAGTAATTTTAAATTTAAAGGAGTAGTTGTCGTTCTAATTTCATATTTAATAGCTCATAAGTAATGAAATAAAATTTTCAATCGATTGATATAAAATTTATATCGCTATAATCAATAGTACCCGAGAAATTTAAAATTATATTAATCATATATTTCAAATTAATTTCCGTTTTTTAATAGAAAGCAATAAATTACGCCAGTGGTATATCATGCTCGTGATATAGTTTGGACGCCACGATGCATCTGATTATTTATTGCAATCGTGATGATATAATTTGATAATATATTTTGGCAACATTCGACAAGCAGAGAAGTGCTTTATTTTGAGTAGAATTTCGAAAAATAATTCCTTTGAAATTTTAACTTTTGACTTACGTTTGACAAGCTGAGAATTTCATGGTTTTTGAATTATAATAAAATTGTTAAACAACAAAATATACTTCACACGGAATGTTGTTTACCAAGAGGTTTTTGAATAAAGAAATACGTAAATAATATGTAAATAAAAAAATATTTTCTGTCATAAAACATGTTTATTTTATTTGTTTTCAATCAATGTTAAACATTGCTCTCGCATATATATCTATTTAAACACGTCAAATTTGACAAGAAATCTCTCGAATGAAGAGTCAATTTGCACCTACCATACCATGACGGGTGATTTTCATTTTACTAATATAATAGCCCAGCTCAGTCTCTCACTGATCCGGTAACGCTCACGTGGCTTAGTTTGGCTACGTGCCAAGGAGATTCTGACGGTGTGTTTACGTCTACAAATCAGCATACATAGAGGATAAATGGATATCATTGCTAGTTGAATGTTTATTTTTTAGTCCAGTTTTTTGTTTTATGTTGATTCATCGGATTGAATTATGATATGTCCTTCGTTTTCTTTAATTTTTTTTAATTCATGGACACAGAACTATTTAGAATAGTTCAATTATTTTTAAATGTTCCTTTCTTTTTCGTACTTAATTTCGGAAATGAATATTTATATATTTTATATTTAATATTTTTCCCTTAACAGTTCTTACACTGAAAGGCTCCTTTTGCTTCAAGATTTGCAATCATCAATTCATTTCTGTTAGTGGATTTTGCATTATTTCTTCTGGATCAAAACGACAGTCAGTGTCAATTGATTCATCGGTTCTGTTTCTCATGCTTTTTTTTTATTTCTTAAGCACTCTGGCAATATGGATGAGATTTTCTTCAACAACTTTCGTTAGTAAGACTGTGACAATCAGATAGAGATATTGTTGGCGACCGAAAAGTCCGTCTTAGATGGGCACAAATCTTCTAGTTAAACATAAGATCTGTACCAACACATATTCAGGCTAAAAAATTGCATCAACTCATCTGCATAACCCGGAATGAACAGTTAAATAAATATTTTTATCCGTTATTTATTTATTAACGATGCACAAATATTTCGATAATTGTGGAAATGTGAGATATTGTGTATTTGTAAACCATAAATATGGCAAATTTTGTTTCTCAAATATAAAAATGCATTTCGTTAAAGTAGCATGATGGAAACTTCACCAAGAAATGATTATAATTACTGTCATGTGCTAATATTTGAAAGATAAAATTTAGTCATTGAAGCTGCCGAACTAGTTTAATCCATTCCTCATTATCATCTTCAAACCGGTTTACTAATATTGATAAGTTAATATTTCTCAATCTCTAGGAAAAACATTTTGAAATCAAAGACTGTATTATTCGCTGAAACACAGTTTATCCATCCCAAAAATTCATTTGTCAGATCTCAACAATGAGATCGCAATAATTGGCTGCTTGAAGGTTAAGGGCTTCTTTCTAACAAAAAACTAGACTGTTGTAGTTCATATATAATATTATCACCATGAAAGTCTTTAAGGGGATTTGGTACCCCAAATTTTTTTCAACAATTTTGATCAAACTTATTCAATTTTGTAGTAGATAGATGTAAACTGTGAAGAAACTGAAATTTCTAAAATATTTTTCATTTTTAAAAATTAAAAATTTTAAAATTTTAAATTTTTTTAAAAAATAAAGCCTTTTTTAAATGCTTCTTATCATTCAATTTTCAATATTTTTCTCCAAATTTTTTGAAAGGTACCTCTCAAAGTGCTCAGCAGAAATAGGGATCTGATTTTTGATATCTACATTAGTTACAGAGAAAAAAATTTGTTCAAAATTTTGTGAAAATTTTTGTAAAATATCAGCAGTTTTCACTTTGTACATTTTGAAAAAAATTCTAATCAAAATTTTAACAAATCCATCCCTAATTCTATTAAGCATTTGTGAGTCAACACAAAGCAAACTGAGAAAAACAGCTTTAAAGTTTTAAAAACAATAAAATTGTAATAAAAACAACTTATATAAAACTAGTTTTTTTTCAAAACAATAACCTGACATTTGCGAGGCCTAAATTATCAATTTTATTAATATTTATTATTGCTATAATTATTAATTAGCATCATCATTTGTAGGGATAATTAGAAAAATTTAAAAAAAATACGAAAAATTTCACTTTTTCAGATTTTTTTAGTCCAAATATATTTAATAAATGATCTGCAGTACTATTTATCAAATATCTATTGTAACAGAGCAAAAATTTAAAACCATTTTATTGAAATTTTATTGACAGTGAGAAATTCAAACAAAAAGAGAAGCGAAACCAGTGATGATGATATGCTTAATAAATGATAAAGAAGCGAAAGCAGTCAAACAGTAAACAAACAAAGATTAAACCGCTACTGTTTGAAACAACTATCTTGCTTTGCTTTCATGGAAAAATTTACGTGTCTTTGCAACTTGCACATGAAATATGCATGATTTAAACATTGGAAGTGGGCGTGGCACGTGATAAAATGTTAGACAAAATAACTTAATATCTCACTAAATATTTGTCTGATTGTTTTGAAACTTTCAGATTAGTAAGTCAAAGGTTCAAGGATCATTTTCCACTCAAAATTTGAAAATCGATATTCGGAGGTCAGTCAAACGGTTAATTGCACTCATTCGTAAAAATTTTGGGTGAAAGGCTATTTTGATGTAACTGTGTGGCAACACTTCAGACATTTATCTGTATCGTGCGAAGTAACGGAAGTAGCGGCAATTTTAGTTTGTCTGATAATCAGGCGTAAACATGCCCATTGGCGGATTTTGACGATATGAGGCTCCAGGCGCAAAATTATTTTGAGCCCCCCCCCCCCCCAAGAAAACTTTATTGATGATAAAAATGTAATGTAAAATAATTTATTTATGCTTTTAATTTTTGGTCTTCGTTATCCAATTTGAATTATATATATATATATAATTTAATATTTTTAATAATTTATATATAATATTTTTCAATTATTTTTTGCTTCTTTTATATATATATGATTTTAAATAGATAAAGAAATCTTTTTTTATTCAAAACAGAGATTTTTTGGTTTGAAATTTAAAATAATTAAGTGACAGTGATATCTTTCAGTCTTTGATTCTATCTAATGGGTAGGACATCGCAGTATCCAAGTATTGAAATTCTATATTAAACAGGAACCAAGTTTCAAAATTGTTTTTAATAAATACAGTTTTTGTTTTTCTTCACTTAAATTTAATAAATGTAACTTATTCATTTATAAAATGGTAAATGAGCTCAGAAATCAGCAATTTATCTTTATGAAATATAATGAATTTTACCATAAACTGAGAACCATTTTATAGCCATCTAAGTTTGGAGCTGGAATAAGCAGTGTCTACTCTTTTCTCCCAAAGGATAGAATGGTACTATATTCTAATAACAATACAAGCAAAAAAAGAGGGAAACTATAGAATTACTCTCCCGAAAAATTTTTAAAACAGTATTTTAAGGTAAATTAAGATAATTATCCAAAAAAAAATATTATATAGTTTAAGCTCCTACAAAGTAAATCATTATTATTTTTTTTTTTACTGTTCCTTTCTTTTAAACTGTTCTGGTCTTTAAAAAAATGAGAATGGGAATTCTAAAGCAAAGCAATTTGTTTTATATATAATATGACTAATCAAAAGTGTACCATGAAAAATTTGTTTACTAATTCAGTTTATTCACACGTTCTCTGATATAAAAAATATAATTAAATAAATAGTCTTCAGTGGTAATAAAACAAATTACAGTACTAAAAGGTAACAAAAAATGAAATTAAACTTTAGCAGGAGATACAAAAATAAAGATTACATCAGATATATTAGTAGCAATGAAATGCTACTTTTGAAATTCGGAGAAAAATTTTATGAACACAGAAACAGGTGTGGAAAGACATAAAATTACTAAAAAGTCACTTTTCTTGCTTTTAATTTTGAGAATTTGTCTATAATTTTTTCATAATCCAATTCCTGTACTGCATCATTTTCAATAAATAAAAGCGACAATTCATTTAAATGCGGTTGGCTCAGACTATTCCGCAAATAGTTCTTGACGCGTTTCAGAACTGGAAACGATCTCTCTCCACTTGCATTATAAATTGGTAGAGTGAGAAAAAAATTTTAAAATTGTTTCTACGTTGGGAAATGTTGATTGCAGACCATCTTTAATCAATTTGTGCATATCCATTGGATTTGTTACTTTTTCATTTTCTGTGTATTTAATAAAATGTTTCACTTCGTCCTTAAAATAATGTTCTTCGATATCATCAGCATATTTTGTGGTTAAGTTTGTCACGCAAGTTTCAAAAGCCTCTTAATGTTGATGCCAATTGGTTTCTTCAAGGGGCAAAATTTCTTTCCCCCTTCCTCTCTAGTAACAGCTCCAGCCAAGAAAACCGTTTCTTTTAAAGATAGGCGAATTCCCTTGTTTTTCAACTGTATGACAGTAAAATGAAACTACAAATGGCTCGAAGAAAGCACGTCTTCTAGCCATCTTTCAAAAGAACTGCACCCTTTTCACACAAAGGGATGCAATCTCTTCAGTCTTTCCGGTCGCTTCCGATACCAATAAAAAATCTAAATAAGTCCTTGCGGCTGGACTTTGCACAGAAGAGGTGTCCTGTTCCAATAGTCGGAAGGTTGCTCGAGGGTTTCTAGATCAGTTTCAACGTTTTGGAGAAACATCGGTAAATGCGGGTGGTCGAATTTCGACGGCAATAAATCCCCAAGACTTATTTCCTCCCAATGCTTCGTTCCACTGTTTTCACTCCTTTATTTTTTTAAAGAGAAGAGGGAGAATCTTTTCTGTGAATTGAATTAAAGCTGCAATATCGTAAATTAGACACCAGCTTATCACTGCGATGTATGTTGCATAGATTTTGAGGCCCCCTAGATTCTCGAAGCACGAGGCGGCCGCCTCTGACGCCTGTGCGGAAAACCGCCACTGAACATGCCATTGGAAATGCGTGCGGTGATTCGTTTTTCGTGGGCGAAAAGGTGTAACTGCACCGAAATTCATCGGGAATTGCATGAAGTGTATGGCGAAAATGCAGTGTCACGTCAAGCAATCACGAAGTGGTGAATTGAGAACGGACGTACAGATATTGACGACGCTGATCGCGAGGGAAGACCAACAACTGCGGCAAATTCCGAGATCGCTGCCCGCGTGAATGGAAGCATTCTTGCAAACAGACGCGTGGCAGTAGGCGTAATCGCAAATAAACTGGATATTTCATATGGAAGTGTACATAAGATTTCTGTCAAGCATCTTGAATTCAGTGAAGTTTGTGCTCATCCCAACAGCTGGAACCCAACATATTGGTTATTCGACGTTGGACGGAATTCTTCGTAGGGGACATAGAAAACCTTTTGCCACGCCTCGACAAGTGTTTAAGGTATCTGACTGGTTTAAAATCGCCGTTTTTGATGAAATTATCAAAAAATGACTTAATTTTGTAGTTTGTTTAATCAGCTTTCTGAAACTGTCTCACTTTTTACTCTACGTGAATTACAAATAGAGTTACAGCTGTTTTATTACAGAACTGTAAGCATTTATTTTATGTTGCATGAAAACTTTAAATGTGTTTTCTGAGAAATGATATTTTTGAGGAAAACTGTCGACCGTAACAATGATTTCTCAAAAAGTTATTCAAGTATTGATATGAAATTTTCTGAGATTGTTTTCTGTAATATGCTTGATGTTTTCCTCTAAAAACTAAGGTCAATTTTAAAATGAAGTATTATTTTTAAGTGCTTAAATATAAACGAAAAGCATTTTTTATGAAAACTTACCAGTTTAGTAAATATGTTCAGCTATATCTCAAAACTATTTTGAAGTACAAGAAATATTTTAGAGCATAACACAGATAACTGTCATAAAAATGTATTCCTACAAGGATTTACATATATTTAGAATATGATTTTGTCTATGGCTGTTAGCGTAAGGCAAATATTTTAGTCAATTTTCTTCAAATTTCTCAGTTTTTTTTAAAATATTATTTTGAAAGCCTACAATATTTTCATAATTTTAAAACATATGCAGTTGAAAAATAACATTAAGAAATATATATAAGTTATCTTTCAAAAAAATGTCTACGAACACAGTCGGATACCTTAAATAAGGGAAGTGATTACATCGAAAATTAGCTTTCGTGCGGTACTTTAGTGTGCATATAACATTGTTGCACAATTTCTTTCCTGCTTTGCTTTGTCGAGCAGTGCAACTAACTTTTTGACTGACCCTCGTACATTCCTGAGAATTCTCACGAAAATATTAATGCCAAAATTATTTATTTGCTTATTACGTTCAACGATAGAGGTATACAGAATTCATATAATTTAAGTGTTTCCACCTTTAATGAATAAATATGTAAAATTCCAGTTAATTGATGTTTAACTTGGTTACCTTAGGTTGTGATTACTTGTACTTTAAGACTTTAACCTAGTCATACTTTTGGTTCTGTTATTTATTTACCAAGAACTTCTTTCATAGGAAACAATTACTTGCATTATTTTATTTTACGTAATCAAATTTGTATGTAATTGTGTTATTTTATCTCGTATTCATTATTTGACGCTAGAGTAATTTTAGCGGCCTTTCCTAATTAAATTTAAGAAGCAATAAATTAGTTTCAACACATTGCATAAATGAAAGTCTGTTGTGTTTAGGAAGAAGAACCTGAGACATTCGGCGCATAATTTAATGAATCTCTAGAAATGTTTGTTGCACAAGTTGCCATTTGTGTTACGCTTCTTTGTCATTCAATAGATGTCATTAAAATTACTTAAATTACTTTTCATCCTTTGTTAGAACTCTCACTTTTTTCGAGGTGTCCAGAATTTGCTCTTTTCATAATTTTAATATGAAGTACTCAGTAATGTGAAATATTTTATTAATTAAACTACTTTAAATTGTTTGGCATTGTACACAGAAATGCTGTTTATTCATTCTGGTTCTATACCTATTGTATAGTCGTGATCCCCAGCAATTATTTTATTTTTCCAAATGCCATTCGATATAATTAGATTCTGAAATAAGGAGACTTATTAACAATTAACGATGAAGATATATGTGTATGTCTAACAAATGTTGAAGTTATTTTCAATAAAAAGTAAATAAGTATCAAATACCAAGAGTTTCCGGATGTTTATTTCTTCGTAGAAGGAACGAAAACAATATTTACATGCTTTAAATATGAAACAAAGGGCAAATAAAGCGTTTCCTGTGCCATCTACGTAGACCGTGTTTGCTCTTCATTATACTTAAGCCTTTTTCTACGAGATTTAATTAACTTCATCAAATGAGTTTTTTTCATACACAAGCTTTTTTCACTTTTTGGATGATTATTTCTGCATTTCCTACTTGCTTCTAGTTTATAATTTTTTTTACTCATAGTATATTTACTCTATTCTAAAATTAAAATTAAAGCTTTCTTTATATATGAATGTAATTAAAAACCTTCAGTAATGTTTCTTTCATTAGATATGAGACATAGCGTGGCTCAAACTTTATAAATTTAACGTTTTAAGTGTCATTCTATAATATTTATGTTTGATTATTAAATCAAAAAGGTATATCAAACGATTAATATTTAAATAATATTTTTTAAATATTAATATTCAGCAAATATAATATAAATACATTTGCGGATAAAATCTATTCTATAAATTTTTAGCGGTGCAAAACAAACTGGTCAGTGACTGATCTTTAAAATCGGTCAGATCTCAGATAAAATGTACGAAATAAATTTTTTCCTATAAAAAATCAGTTAAAACTGAAAAAAGTTTTGTCGGTCTTCTGTTGCGAGAAAATAACGAGAATTTAAGAATATTTTCAACCACAAAACCTATTTAAATTGAAACAGATATTGCCTACCAGACTTCATTTCATTTTACCTTGCCTAAGAAGAAAGGAAAGAAAAATTAAAATAGCAGTAAACGTAAACGATAAAGGCAATTAAAAATTGTATTAACTGACTTCTTAGAAGCTTTGGAAACGAAAATCCACTGCTCATATGTCTAGAAAAACGCTTCGGAAAATAGCTAGTCGACTCATTCTATTTTGACACCTTTTATTAACAACTTGTTGAAATTTTTATTTATTAATTATCAACAAGTAGTTTATTTTAGTAAATAACAGAAATCTCCATCATAAATTTAGAGCAAGCTATCAAAGATCTTTTCAGAAACATGAATTGTTTCTACACGTGACCTGATAACTGTAACTTATGCGTTAAAATGAAACTATCGTAAGTGTCACATTAGTCTAGATAGTGTTTTATTTTGATTATTTGTCCTGAATTTAAGAAATAGTCACGGATTTTTCTCAAATTGGAATTGCACGTTCTGGTTCGCTCGTATTTCCAATACATACACTCAACTGTTCCTAATTTTATTCACAGTTAAATACCTCCCTTTTATAAGAGATAACTATATTGAATCTTTAAAATGTGGTTTTTAAATAATAGTTGATGAAAAGTGAACTCTCCGTTCAGAATTTTGCTATACGTTTTAAATTACAAAACGTTCCGGTCAGTGCAGTTGAAATTTTCGACTCATTTGTCCAAGATTGCAAAAGTGTCTCTAATTGCAATGTTTCCACTTATTAATAAGTAAGAATTGTTAAAAAAGGAAATCAAAGGTTTGAAAAGGTTAACTTTCGATAGATGTGTGTGTGTGTGTCTGAGGGCGTGTGCGTGCTTGTGTGAGTGTGGATTCTTAATTGTAAAGCAGTTGTTTAAATTTATGTTTCCGATTTCATTCCCTTTTCTTATGAAAGTTTTTTATTACACTTATATTGGTTTCTTGAATTATCCAAATTATATTCGCTGCAATTCACAGACGATTCAAACATTAATTATTTATTCATTTATTTTTTAAAATGTAGAAGTTTCTTTAGTTTCCATTATATAAAGAAATAAAGCGGAAATATGAAAATACTGCTATTTATAATTCGCTTCACTAATTCGATTGAATAGAGGTCTAAATTATAATAGTTTTTAATTATACCAATATTTTAAATTATTTTAAAATATAATTTCTACGCTTGAAACCTTCTTTCAAGGTTCATTTTAGTTTTTTTATCAATTCCTATTCAAAAATTGTTTCGTCTGAATTATTGAATATATAAAAATAAATCATTGCGTTCTCGGAAGTCAAGCAAAAGTAACTCGATATTCACAGACGATACAAAATAAACAGAGCATAAATAGTTTTATATTTACAGACGATACAAAATAAACAGAGCATAAATAGTTCTATATTTACAGACGATACAAAATAAACAGAGCATAAATAGTTCTACATTTACAGACGATACAAAATAAACAGAGCATAAATTGTTCTACATTTACAGACGATACAAAATAAACAAAACATAAATAGTTTTATATTTACAGACGATACAAAATAAACAGAGCATAAATAGTTCTACATTTACAGACGATACAAAATAAACAAAACATAAATAGTTCTATATTTACAGACGATACAAAATAAACAGAGCATAAATAGATATTAAATTTACAGATGATACATACAGTAGGAAGCAAAATACCAAAGAAAGATTCGATTAAAAAATGATTCCAAATAGGCCTTTGTAAGTTTTATGTTTCATCCATATTCTTCTATAAATGGCATAAGAATTTCTTGATTTTCAAATGATATTAAGGGAGATCAAATGTGGGAGATGTATTTTTGTCTCTCTAAATCTGTCTCATGATAATGTTCAATATTAAAACGACCAGGTTCTTATCTCAATAGAACGTAATGGAATGCTTGAGTTATTATGATATTTAATTTCAAATTATATTTTTCTACCAAACAAACATTTCTGCAGCGTTTTAACAAAACACTTGAATTATTTAAATTAATGCTACAGATGTTTAAAATTAACCAAACAGAAGCGTTTTTAAAATAAGAAATAAGCAGCGTTCTCTTCAAAACCCAGTGGTGCATTAATATTCGGATGAAACAACTCACCATCCCCAAAGGCAAAAGGAAATGTAATCACTTGTTTCTTGATTATTTTGTTTCTTAACTGAAGCAAAACTTTTTGGCTTTGTCACAAAATGTTGTGTGGTGCAGCGGCTTTTCATTATAAAGAATAAATTAGAACACAATTTTTTTTTCTTTAAAAAATTTCACTTGAGTTTTTGTATCCCTTTCTAAGGCTATGGGTTTAAACTTTCCTAAAGATAATTTAATGGGAATTAAGAACATTTATTCTAAAAAATTGTTTCAAACTTTTTACACCACATCAGCAGAATACGCTGTGGAATTAAATTCTAAAGTGTATTAGAAAAGCCAGAATGTCCTTTTCTTATGAGTTCATTAGATGCATTTTTATTGCAACTCCACAATGGTTTTATCTTCAGATGAATATAATGTTTATTAACTAAAACTTCTTTTAACACTAGCTGGGTGCTTTATGGTGACTCAACTAATTTACTTTTCTAAGAATATTTTAGTAAAATTTCAAGAAATTGTCAAATAACAATTGACTATGAGACCACAAGATGCCATAAAAATATAGTTAAAATAAATTTAAAATGGATAAATAATATCTTAAAATATAGTCCATGAAACCATTTTTCAAACTGATGTTAAAATGGGCCCGACTACGGTAAAACTCTTTCAAAATGGTAATTAAGAATGCGAGGAACAGCAAGTTTTTCAAACTTATATGTGTTTATTATTCCATAGTACCTCATTATGACTGCTATGACATCTCCACATTAAATTATCAGAATAAAACAAGAATAGAGATTAATGGAATTATATATGAAACTAAAAGATGTTATAAATTGTTCTCCATAGAATCTTCATGAATAATTGAAGTTCTGCATAGTTTCTATAAATAATATATATATATATATATATATATATATATATATATATATATATATATATATTGGATATTTATAATGTAAGTATTTATAATATAAATATCCATTACCTTTATCAAATGAAATAATTAAAACTAAATCTGAATTTGTGCTAATAAACTTATATACTGATATCATTAAACTACTGAAATTATAATAATTACCCAATCGCTTTATAAATGTATACAGTTTAAAAAGGTGTTGCATTGCTGTAATACACACATTGTGCGTTCTTCGGCGCATCTCGAACTTCAAACTTGATATTTGTAGTAAAATATTAAAAATTTTAAATTAATATTAAATTATCAAGAAAACATGATAGGGGGAAGTTTTTAATTTTGGACCATCGACTATATCGAGTCTGTATCATAACCTCTATTCAATTAAATTTTGGACCGTGAAATACGCTACATACGCTGAAACGAGGTAAAAATTATTTATCCAATCCTTTTTCATTGAAAACGCTACGTTATTGCAGTTGCAAAACAATTTTTTACAATTTGATGTCATAAATTGAATTTGTTATCAAGAGACTAACATCCCAGTAAATTTAGGGTTTGATATGAAAGTAATTCATAATTAGCTGAAAAGTTGAGGATTTGTTCCTCTTTAGATGTAGAATGAATCCTGAGAAATTCCCTAATTTCCCATGTGAGCTTCAATCCAAAATGGCGGATAAAAGATAACCGCCAAGCACTATTTTTGTTGATATTTTTCTTCATATCTAAATCAAAAATAAGCATTTTTGAATTCTGAAATAATCTTTATTCCCTACAAGAATTACTGTTTTGATATATACCATAAAATTATTAATAAAAAAATGAGAGTACATAATTTGTTTGACTTCAAACACCAAAATTTCTGTGTTCTAAGTTTGTTGCAGAGTTCATAAATTGGGAATATTAATAATTCAGGGAAATCGCTGTATGTAAGGAAATTTTGTTTCTTGTAGAAAACTTACTAAGATTATTTTTAAAAAAATTCTTTACTAAAAATGGATGCAATGCAGTAGTTTTTTTTTAGCTTCAGAGTGAGACGTTGACAGAGTATGTACCTCTTAAAACTTGAAAAAAAACACAAAAACATGCCTGCCAATTGCCATTCTGAATAACTGTTATAGGCTGAGGAAGACAGAGAGAGAGACATAGAGAAAGTGCGATTAAATTTTTACAAAATTGATATGAGGAATAAAATTTTCAGCACTTTACAATTATTACCATAAAAAACTTAAATATAACATATATAATACAAAAATGTGTATTGTTATCATCATTGATTACTTCTTCTGTTTCATAGTTTCTGGTTTTCATTTTTTAATGCTTTTTAAATTTTTTAAAATTTTCTATTGTTTTTTAACATTTATTGTTTTAACATTTGTAATTTTCTATTGTTTATATATAATACAATAATAGTAGTAATACTCGTAAGAATCGAAATGAAACTTTGTCTACAGTTCACAGGGCAAAAAATATAAGTAAGTCATTCAACATCATCTTCAAAACCACTAGTAGGAGGAGCTGAATTTTTGCATGAATCTCCTAAGCAAGAGGTACGAAATTATGAGGCGAAACAGACCAACCTTGAATTTTGAAACGGGAAAATTTCGTGATTTGACTTGAAATAAATAAATTTTTTAGATTATTTTTAATTTTTCATTGAATAAACCTAGATATATATAAATTGAAGCAGCCATCATTGCAGAGTTCATAGGTTTTACCAGAATTGAAAAGTTTTGTTTTTTTACCGAAATGTGGGTAAAACATTACATAAGAAAAAATGTTCTTGGCGGCTAGCTTTCATGTGCCATTTTGGATAGAAACACACATGAAAACTTAGAGGACTTTTCAGGATTTCTTCTACACATATCTAGGATCTAATCTTGAAACTTTCAGCAAATTATGAATTACTTTCAAATCGACCCTTTTTTGGACAAATTTACTGGGCTATAGTAGTCCTTATGCTATTAAAATTAAATTGCGAACATTTTATTACATCCTCAGCGAGAAAAAAATTTTGACTCGTTTAGTACAATAATTTTATTAAAATAATTTACGGTTAGCTGAACTTTTTTATTGCTGTCTTTAAGTTACTCAAATTAGAACAAAAGTAGTTACCAAAATTGAACTGTTTAATAAATGGGGCTTCTGGTGTAGCGCAGAAAGCAATTATAACTACTAGTAGTTCTCGTAAATTGGAACAAACTGAAGCAGTAAAAAAACAATAAAAGGACATTAAAGGTATCCAATGTTATCTGGTTTAGTATAATATATGATGAAATACATTTTTTTTCAAAATAAATAAATCACAAAAAATTCTATTGTTTTTTTCTTATTAAAATTTCTTCCCGAAACTATAAAAAATTCTAATACTTTTATTTTATTAAAATTACTTCTCTATCACTGTGCATTAAAAAAATATGCAGATAAGATGGCCCAAATATGACAACTTTCCCCTATAAAAAGTATATATTCAAATGGAATCAGAATTTAATTATCAGATCCTCTTGTATTTTATAGAGGAATTTCCTTGTCGCACTTTGATGGTAACTTTAAAATCTTAAATTTTCGTTCTTAATTTCTAAACGTTAATACAGATTTAATCTTCCATGAGATAAATTTGTGAAAATGTTTTTGAAATTTATTGCATTCAGTCTCCTCACTTATTGTTTTCTTACATTGGTTTTGAAAATACGCCTGCATTAGTTAAAATTAATCCGAAACATGCTATAAGATAATTTATAATAAGTACACTGTAAAAAATATCCGTTTTTTTCCCGGACTTTTTCCGTATATTTGACGGTTTAAAGCTGTTTTGTTGACAAAACGGTTTTGCACCGTTTTCCATTGCAGCCATAAACGGTTTAAAACCGTTAGTTCAAATTCTATTTTTCGTCATACGGTATTGCTTTCCGTATGATAACTTTCCTTTTTCTTAAATATAATTTTATTGCATTCATTTCATGTTTTTAATAGGGTTCCATCTCCGCTATTGTTTACACATGTTGCTGTAACCTGTTGTCACTCATGAAAGCTAACCTTAAAACACGTGTTCTGGCAATAGTTGATTTTTACACCACTAAGTGGCGCCACTAGAGCTATAGTGACTTTAAAACTCAAATAGATTATTTTTACTTCATTTTATGAAGTCTCCGGTGGTCTAGTGGTTAGAGCGACTGCCTTTCATTTCTATGAACGCGGTTTCGATCCCCGGCTCGGAGGAGTTAGAAGTTTTGTCACCATCTTGCATCGAAATCGTCTAAGTAAGTTCAATTAAAAATTAAATTAATTGAAATTAATAATTAAACCTTGATTAATTAATATTCCTAATTAATAATACACATCAGCACATTTCAACTCAACTCGAACAGAAGGAGAAAAACAACTCAACTCAGTTGATGACGTCACTTACTTCGATGACTTAATTTTTACGGAGAAAACTTAATTTAATACGGTAAAAAACCGTTGTGACTACGGATTTACTTCGTAACTTTTACGGGAAAAACTTGTTCCTGTATGGTAAAAAACCGTTGTGCCTACGGATTTATTTCGTAACTTTTACGGTTTTGCACAACCAACCCAGCTGCCAGTTTAAAACCGTAAATTTTACGGGATTTTTTTTACAGTGTAGATTAATGTTCTACTTAATATAAATTATGAGAGAAGATAATAATAAATGTTTTCTCAAATGTTCACTAAAATGTTTACTCAAGATGATAATAAATGTTTACTAACTGGAAATAGCAAGTTACGAATATCCAATTTAATCAATTTAAAATGATAAACCGAAATTGACATAAGCGCATTCGAGTTTATCGCTTATTAACACGAATTTTTGTTGGTACTCAATTTGCGTATGCTGCTGCTAATCATGTTTTGCACTTTTCTTACTTCAAGTGAAATCCCCAAAAGTATGTTAACCAACGAAATGAAATTTACCTCTTTTAGGTATCATTTATTTATCGATGTCTAAAATAACCAAAGATAACGAGATTTAAGTATCTGTCTTCTCTCATTGAGAAGTAAATCTGAATATAATTGAACATATTGGATAAAACACTGCATTTGCCATATTTTTATATTCTATTTTCTACAAACTTTACTACTATTAGTATTGCTACTCTGTTAATAACACTGTACATTAAATTGCTAAATTAATCCAATTGTCATCAAAGCCGTTCTACATTTTTTTTATCCAATTCTCACCTCTCAGCAGGCACTCTGCGATACCACAAGGTTTTAAAATACAGAAAACGCTATAAAGTTCCATACTCCATAAACTGTGAGTTGCGAATGCCCAATTAAATCAATTACTTTCATCAGTTCAATTTATGAGTCAACAGGAATTTTCCACATATGAACGCTTACTGATTTCTGTAGCAACTACAGAATAGCTACCATTAATAACATCATTTTAATACATGTTAACAAAAATATAGATGGATGTTTTCTCGTATTTTCTAAATGATACTGGCTATTTTAAATACTAGGCAGATGTGTAATTATATTACTTTAACCTTTTGCGGCGCAAGGTGTTACATTTTGTAAAATATGATGAAAAACATCATGAATTGATTTAGTTTATTGTCTAGACAATTTTTTTAAAAAAAGTTACTTCATTCCGAGCGGGGTCGTCCCCCTTTGGGGTCACCCCCTCATATGAGAACCCCCTTAGATACAGACATCTTGATACACTCAAAAAATATTGTTGAATCTTACAGAAAATCATAAATTAAAACTTCAAGAATATTGGCGGAGAATTTTCGAGTTAATTTGCTAAAATTGTAAACGTCCAGAACTAAAAAAAATCTTATCTCTGAGTTAAGGAATTTTCCCAAACTTTATCTCTAATAATTCCTATTCCGAAACGAAATTTCATAAGGCTGCTATATACATTCTAAAAGAAGTACTATTAGCCCCATCCTAAACCTATTATTTTCCATTTATAGTTGAATTTAACGGTTGAGAAGCGAGTGAAATTAGTTGTTCCATCAGCTGGCACCTACACCGCAAAGGGTTAACTGAAGACCTATTCTATATCTTCGCACCCATCCCTCTTTTAAGATAATAAATCATATGCTCATTCTGGTTCCTGGGCCAATTCGGTGCTTAAATACAGAGCTATTACTTAAAGCCATAAATATTAATCCGAATGCCTCAACACCAAAACACTATATCTGACTCTGCACTGATAGGAGAAGAGAAAAATTCTGGTTCCTGGGCCAATTCGGTGCTTAAATACAGCGCTATTATTTAAAGCCATAAATATTAATCCGAATGCCTCAACACCAAAGCACTATACCTAACTCTGCACTGATAGGAGAAGAGAAAAAGCCTTTTCCATCTAGTCTGACGAAGAAACAAAAGGCAGTTATCCTTCCCGAGTTTCTCCGTTAAGTGACAAGCAAATTGCACGTCACAGATAGTTGCTGAGTAATGTTCCTGAGGTAGCTTTCATTAGAAAGCTTTGTTCTCATTACGATAAAGGAGACTGAATTAGCCAGGAACACCTCCACATCAGGACTTCATCCGGGACCAGGATCATTAAGACATCTACCCGGGAATAATAAAAATAAGTATAAAAACTTGGTTCGTTAGAGCGGTTTGCTTTCAAGAATTGTTTCGAGGTAGCTTATTGCTTTGTTAAAATATTTTTGCTAATTAAATTTAGAATTAAAGTCTCGCATTGGATTAAGGTGTGATTTGTTACTCAGAATAAAATGCAGATTTTCTTCCTAGGTGTTATTTCCACCGTTAAAGATTTGGCTCCTTTTCGCGTATCTTCAGCGTTATAAAAATCATTCTGCATAATGTTGTTTCTAAAAATGTTGCTCTTTGAATGCAAATTTGCTCAGAAATAATTGACTTAGAATTTATGGAATTTTACGGAAAGAAATATGCTGTGCTGGAGATTGGATTAAGGAACAATGTTGAAATTTTAATGATATGGATTCGTTTTGCTAGTGTATGTTTTTAAAATAATATCATTTAATACGAAAATGCGAGTTATTACTTCGTAAAGAAATAAAAAAAATTCAACCCAAGAATTCTCAGCAGTTCTTGAGTTGAATTCTTTCTATTAAAAAGAAAACTCTCTTAGACATCAAAATTCCTTTAACTGTCTGTACTAACTAGTTAATATTTATGTATATATCTCGGAAAATCGAATTAAAAATCAATGAATGCGTCAATAAAGGTTAACATGTCAATTTAAAACCTTTTCTTTACGGAAATCTAACATTTCGAATAGAACAATCATGCATGTTGCAAATTTAATAGCTATCCATTTCATTCCAAAATTCTTACTTACTAGTTTAATCTAATAAGATAAAATAAGCATGTGCAATAAGCTGAAATAATACGAAAAATTACTACTCTTATAAACATCTTAAAACGCTGGAAATTCTTTCAAATATTTGTCAATCGTCACTTTAATTTATTGAAAGTAATAATTAATAAAAATAAGTGATAATTTTCAAAACAAAAATGTTGCACACTTTTAAGTGAAAATGTTCATATTGTGTTACGATTAACGGATTATTGTATAAATTAACATTGGTAATAAACTATTAAAAAGCGCCAATTAACATTATCTGGGAGGAATTTAGCACCATTAAACAAATCAGCACAACAAATCAAAAGAAATTTTATAATTAAATTATTCTCAGGTATCCTTCACGTTCTTATAAGATCTCAGTCTCTCAGGTATCCTTAACGTTCTTATATGATCTCAGTCTCTCAGGTATCCTTCACGTTCTTATATGATCTTCAGTCTCTCAGGTATCCTTCACGTTCTTATACGATCTCAGTCTCTCAGGTATCCTTCACGTTTTCATATGATCTCAGTTATCCTTCACCTTCTTATATGGATTGATATAACAATAAATGTTCCAAACATGATGCTCCTCGAAGGTGTTTTCCACCTTAAAAGTAGAGTTGGCAGTGAAACACTTCGTAGAGGTGGAATAAATACGAGACTAATTTTCTTAAAATATTTTATTATTAACCAAATCATACAACGCTGCATTTGAATAAGAAAAGCAATAGGAGAGGTTTAAAAATATTGCGTATAACAAAAGGCATCATCTGACCTCATTACCCTATCTCCATGCAGGCCGTCATTGCGGTTGACATTTCAATACGTGCTGTGTTTACATTTTAAGTATTGTCTAACGCAAATGACTAAGCTTGGATTGATCGTGTTCGAATCAGTTATTTGAAATCATGGCACGAAATTGGAAAAATACTTAGGGACGCTACAAACCTCGGAACCGAAAACAATTATCGCTAAATATAACGAAATCTCTAGCAAGAAGGTTAAATTAATCCATTGATTAAGGGGTTAAACGCATCACCGAAAGTTAAGTCCCTTTATCATTAAACATTGTTTACTTTAATTCAATACTTTAATTGAGAAGCATTAAGAAAAATCTCTTTTTATTGCCATATTGCTGCAATTTTTTTTGACAAAAGGTTGCATACATAACTGTTAGAACAATATTCTATACATTAACTTTTGTTCATAATCAGTAAAACTCCTACCGAATAAAATAAATATAACTGAAAGAAATAAAAATCGATCATATAAAAGTACAATAACTCCTACAGATTAACACTTTAACACCACACCTCCGTCTCTAGACCTCATGTGGCTCCTATCCGGGTTGGTGTAGATGTAGGTGGACTTCAATGAGTTGCAAAAAAATTACAGCAAGAGAAGAATGACAAATAAAGAAAAAATTAAATTTCTTCACCTCGATTAGTATAAATAACCGATCGTAACAGTGGGCGTTCGAAGTCATCTATTTTCAAAAGCCCAAAAATAAGAAACGCCCGACGTTATTTCACTTTAGCTCTAAAAGAGGTAGGATTTGGTAAGCATCCAAAAAATGCCATCCTTTTATGCGTAATTTTTTCGACAGCACGCTCGCAAAAAATATTCCCACTATATAAAAAGAAGTGGGTTAGAAATATCTTTATCAGGAAGGTACTTTTTCTGAATAGAGTTGTGAGTCAAGTGACGTTTATTTTCAACTTTATATGGGATTTTCGTAAGCAGCAAAGCTTCATTAAATTATCAGATTAGAAGATGGTTATTTTTATTGATTAAACATTAATAAAACTCTCATGTCTCCAGTTACTTTTTTGAAAACTGGTTTGCAATGTTTTGTTTAAACTTTCCAGAAAGGACCAGGAAATATTATACAGTTTAAAGCTACTAAGTCACCAGAAGGTTAAATATGCATAGAAGTATATATTAATGCATGATTAATTAGAGTAATTTATCATAAGCTTTTACACGAATTCGATTTATAATGTTTTCTTGGCTCTTCTTATGAAAGATACAGATGTTGAACGAGAGGAATTTTTTATCTGTATACGATGGTGTACTATTCAATGACTCAACAAATAGTGTACTATTCAATGAATCAACAAATAGTGTACTATTTAATGAATTAGATTTGACTTCTTTCGTGGAACTAATATATTTCTCATTTTATCAACCAATAGATAGCTTTATTCTCCTGTCAACTTTAGTCATCTCAAGTATGGCAAATTGATTGAAAATAGTGCAAAAACAAAATAGTAGCCCCATGGGTATTCTAAAGGAATACAGTCTTATCTTTCAATTATTTGAAAAGAGGGGAAAGTTCTTTCTTATTTTTTTCGTTAAAGCTCTATTTTAAGAGAAAATGTGAAATTTTATCCACTCCATAAACTAAAGTCAATGATGCCATTTCTCATTTCTGTCAACAGTTATTAAATCCAATCTGAAGTATCAAAATGAATCATTTTTTTTCAGTTTTAAGCTAAAAGAAATTACCTGATAACATAGACTGGTTACAGTTTCGTCTTCAATTGGCATTTAACTTATTGCGCTGGAAAGATTTACCACATACATCTTTATAATTCTCTTTCAAAATCGCCAACAACTTGCACAAGTTGATAGACAGTTGTCACGGAAATAAAAATGACGTTAGCGACAACGTCGATTGAAATTGTTTGTCGAAGCACAGTTTCAGATTGCATCGTGTCCCGTGGAGTTACATCTGACCCGTTTTCAGAGACATTTTATAAGGACGATACACTACGTTTTTAACCTGTGAAGTCTCCTGAAATTTAGTGATCAGCCGATTTCAAATTTTTCTTAGCAGCATATTTTTCAAATGGAAAAAAGTTACATCATCAATAACTGTACCATGCTCTATATGGTTCGATTTGATTTGTTGGATTAGATTTTTGTCTATTCACGAATGATAAAGAAGTTACATCATGAATAACTGTAACATGCTCTATATGGTTTGATTTCATTTGTTGGATTAGATTCTTCTCTATTCACGAATTGTAAAGAAGTTGCATCATCAATAACTGTACGATGCTCTATATGGTTCGATTTGATTTGCTGGATTAGATTTTTCTCTATTCCCGAATGGTAAAGAAGTTACATCATCAATAACTGTACCATGCTCTATATAGTTCGATTTGATTTGTTGGATTAGCGCAATTAAATACATAAATGTATGACTGCGTGTACATGTTGCCAACTGAAACGGTTGATGACCAAGGAATAGTCATTACTTTACGCAATATACATTTATTACTTGGTATGACGAACATTTGAAGAATCTTCTGGTTTTATTTTTCTCATGATATAGCTTTAAGACTTAAGTTAGGATGAATTATAACGGTAATCTTCCTTGTATTAGCGATATTTTTTATAGTCTTACAAATGCGGCACCTAAAACATGAAAGTTATGGAAAAAATGAAACACAACAGAACGTAAAGAGAAGAGAAGAATGTAAAGCATTTACTTGATGCTATAAAATCACTGGAACTGCTGAATGCATTGTTAATGTGTTTTTATGATGTCATATTTCTTGATTTGGTGTTGCAATTTTTTTATATTACTGAAAAAATATTTTAAAATTTGAAATCTCAGACGGTTCGTACTCGGCGTGTTATTTTTCAATAGAAACAGTGAGGATAAACTATGCAGGAATGGAAAAAATAACGTTCAGCAAGAAATCCACATAAGTTGCCTCATACAAATTCCATGGTTTCAGTTTATGTATAAGAGAGCAGATGCTTGATAACAGTCCCATTTAAGTAATTGGAATGTGGGAATATGCCTTCTATCTAAGGATGGTGGATATTTATGTGGAGTTTCAAACATCCGCATATTCAAATAATGCGGCAGACTCGATAGCAAAGAAAGCTTGTCTAAAAGGTTTTAGAAACCTTGTCGACGGCAAGGGTAAAGGGTTGAACCTTTCGGCAAGGTAGAGTAAAGGTTCGCTAGTCCACAGGAAACAAGATTTTCTGTAAGGTTTTTAGTAAGATTTTCCCAAGATTTATTACAAGCATGTTTCAGGCTTTCCTCAAGCTTGTTTCAGGCTTTTCTCAAGCTTGTTTCAGGCCTTTCAAAAGGCTATTAGGAGACCTCCTTCGGCGAACAAAATTGAATCCCCCTTCGAAGCCGTAATGTGATAGAAACCTATACATTATGTGTAAAGGTCGCATACCAAATTTCATCCCTTAGCTCGAATGGTTTTCGAGCTATCGTGTTCACAGACAAATATTCCAAAATTGTGTTTTTCGGACTCAGAGAAGTCTAAAACGTGGAGATTCGACAAAATCTAGAGTTCGAATTTTTTAACGACAACAATACTTTCTCTTTCTCTCCCGTATACGAGAAAGTAAAAAAGCAAGCTTTTTGTGATTTTATAAAATTAAAATCAAAAATAAATTATGTAACTATCAATCATCAGCTATGGTTGTGATGACCAAATGCTTCATACTAATAATTTTTGGCTTTGCATCAACCATTGAAAACGAGAAAATGTATTCACTTATGTTCTTAGTAGATACACAAAACTCAATTAACAAATTGCCGAAGGCAAAGCTCTTTCACCACACTCTTATAAATTCTGATATGCTAATATAAACGAATATACTGAAATAATCGCATATATAAACGTAGGTATAATGATCACCTCTATACAATTAATATTTTTCTTATTTAACATTAATTAATGCATCATTGGCTACTTAATTTTCTGTCTGTATATACATTTGTTAAAATAAAACAGTATTTTCCGGATATTGGGAAGATATTATTTCCAAAAGGAGGCCGAGACAATAAGGATTCCATGATGTTCTAAGTGCAATTTATTCAATGATAATAATTTCCTTTTACCCGCTTCTTTCTTTAAATTATTTCATGTATGTAATGATAGAATTTTAAAATCAATTTTTTCGTTCACTTCCTGGTGTTCTGGAGTTCTGAAATTTTGCATAGAAGTACATTCCCGATGGCAATACATTATTTTAAAATTTTACGAATTTGATTATAAATTAAACCATAATCTGAATTAAAATTTTACTCTATGTAAGAGGAGCTATCTGTCGATACAACTGAGAAAAAGATATTGTAAGTTACCATATTAAGTATTGCGCTGAATTTTGAAATGTATTAAAGTCCGAAAAGTTGCAAAAAATAAAAAAAAATAATATTTTTTTTAGTGTGCAGTAAAATGTATATTAATCAAAAATATCGAGGTCAAAACAAAAATTTCTAAACACATAATGCACTGAAAACAATATTGTGACAAAATCGTCTTGTGGGTGTACGTGAATGCAGTCCAATAAGCAGGATTACAAAAATAAAACTCTTTATTTTACAGGTATTATAAGCAAAGAAACGTAACACAAGTATTTAAATAGCACTTGTAAAAATTCACAATAGAGATTACCATTAAATCTCAACACAGCGCTCAAAGGTTTCCTATTAGCTCACCAGCTTGCTTGTAGATCAAGATCCAACTAACTCTTCTTGGCTTGAGAGCTTGCCTTTATACTTTTCAATAGGAAGTGACTTCATTACATAGGAAGTGACGTAGTCTCTAGAAAGTTCATGAAACCAGTAGAAATGGCTTGAAAGTTCGAGGTCCTTCTAGAAAATTCTCTTTGTCGCCAAAGTCGCCAAATTTATCGCCAACTCGCCAAGTTTGTTGCCAAGATTAGCATCTCAGGGAAACGACTTTATAGCTTTGTAACAATATGATTGGGGAATTAAGTTAGAATAAATATCTGAAGAAAGGAAATTCCTAAGTATTTAATAAAAATCTCAATTTACTTAAAGATACTAGAATATGTACAGGAAAAGAATAAAGAGACGAGACAAAAACAATAATAAAAACATTGTATTTGATGCGCTCAAAAGCAGCAGCATCCAGTAATTGCAGCTGACAAAGAACAAAGCTGCAGCTGCAACAAATATTAGAACACTCTAAACTAGCTACCTTTGTTCTAAATATGCTTAGTTGGGTTTACTAAGATGGCAGAAGGTAATGTTTTTGTCTTTTTTCTTTCTTCTGGATTTACTGTTGTTAAATGTTTTATTCATTTACTTGTATTTTCATTTACTTAAAATATTTATAGCAAAGCTCACTCCTTTATGTTTCTGTATTTGTCCTCCAGATGGTTATAAAAACATATTGTCTAGATTATAGCACAAACAATTAATAAAGCATGTTTTCAAATCTTTGCTTATTTTTACTTTTAAACATTGGAACAGATTATTTTTAAGGTTTATTTATAAATTTTAGATAAATAAAATTTCTTTTAAAATCCTTAAAATTTACTGAAGAATATATTGTTGAGTTTTCTAAATTGTTTTCTAGACCAGGAAAATTGCTTACGGTTATTTCTGGGAAAGATTAATTGAATTTTGATCTGCGTTAGAGATTGAAGCGATAACCACGAGGGCGTAGTCAACAGATTCCGTTTAGAATGTTTATTATCCTGCATATTTATAATTCCTGTCTTGCCTGTACGGAAAATTAAATTTTAAAACTGATATTCACGCAGTAAAATCTTTACATGGCATGCATTTTCATTTCTGTCTGGAAAATTGGAATTAGTTATGAGGTTAATTAAATTTTTCTTTCAAAGTTCATCATTAAGTTTGTCGATATGTGTTTTGTAAAGAAACAGAGTATGTGATACTGAATTTCTTATAAAGAATTTTACATATTAAATAACCCTATTAGCACAAGATGCTCCACAATATTGCTACAATATCCCCACGTTATTGTACGGTATTCAGAACATCGAATAATATCGTGGAGATACCGAGGAATACCTTGTGCTAATAGGGAATCTTACTATTAGGTATTAGCATATCGAAATTTTATGTAAATTGATTTATTTCATATTAATTTGTATTGTTCATATATGAAAATATTTTTTTCCGTCAGGTCAAAGAGGGAGTTTCCAAAATCATTCATTTCTTATATTTATACATAAGATATTTATACAGTTCATTTAAGAAATGTTAAACCGCTTAGATTTGATGATTTTAAAATCGCTTTTGTTACACAATATTTGATTATTTCCGAACAAATAATCCAAAATCAAAATATCTCAAGTAGGCTTATTTCAAAATTTGCAATATAATTAAGTTAAAAGAACTTTTTAAAAATATAACAGAATGGTGATTTTAAGAAAAATTACTGCAATAAGGATATATTGATAAGGATACTTCTTAGCACTTTCAATTTTCAAAAAATATTTTTCGTAAAGATTTTTTTCCAATTCTGTTTCATTTATTTTATTTTAAAACAGATATATATATATAGTTAAATATTTTACAAGCAATTTAAACTCAAATAACCTTTTCAGTATATACATTTATTAAACCATTAATTAAAATTAGATATAAAATAAAATTACATAATTAATAATCATACAATGAAATATAGAAAGATAATTAGATTATAAACTATTACTATGAAAAAGACAACCCAGATTTGGAATTCCAACAATCAAATGCAAATCGATCTTATAAAATAGTGCTTCTATGGATATAATTCAGGATATATATATATATATATATATATAGTTAAATGCAGATAAATGAAGCAGGGACTTCTGCAAATTCTGCTTTTTAACTTAATATTGTAAAAAAATACTGGTTCTTTTTGTTTCATATCGTTTGAATATAATATTCCTGTAATTCGCTTTCCTCTGACTAAACAGTTATGCTTTAGAAGACTTGGCTGCAAAATGGCAATAATTTAAAAATTTTAGAGGTATTTGCAGTAGATATGTTAAAGCATGCATTTTGCATTATGCTAAATTATGGTTGAGCTATTATAAAATTCATAATTTTTTCATTCGTTCATTAAAATTAAAGAATAAAACATTTTTAACTTAACTAGCAGAAAATAATATTTACCATATATTTTAACGCAAAAAAAATATTTTAGTGTCTGATTAAGTTTATGAAATTTAAAGAAATAATGGATTTTATAATAAATATAATACGGAAGAAGATTTTTGTTAAAGCAATGTTCATTTTCCTTTGTTATACGAATGCAAAATTCGTCTACTGCAAAATTTATTTTTGGAACAAACGGAAGAATGTTCTCCTGTCCTGAAATTTATTTATTTCTTCATCTTCTCAAATGTAAATCATTTTGTCCCTTTTTGGAATTAATTCTTTACTTCTGAATCAAATCCTAATTCTATGTACTTTTTCAGCATTTGTCGATTGTTTTGCTAAAATGTCTTTTTTTTACTAATTTCAATTAAATATTATCTTTGACACACTTTTATATAAAAAGGTAATAATTAAAAATTAAAGGTAAAATTTATTTATTTTTCATCTTTTCAAATGTAAAGTATTTGTCCCTTTTTGAATGAATTCTTTACTTCTGAATCAAATCCCAATTCTATGTACTTTTTCAGCATTTGTCGATTGTTTTACTAAAATGTCTTTTTTTACTAATTTAAATTAAATATTATCTTTGACACACTTTCGTATAAAAAGGTAATAATTAAAAATTAAAGAAAAAATTTATTTATTTTTCATCTTTTCAAATGGAAAGCATTTTGTCCCTTTTGGAATGAATTCGTTACTTCTGAATCAAATCCTAATTCTATGTACTTTT
>BGPR01006139.1:646-83953 GCA_013235015.1 Araneus ventricosus | reverse complement strand
GAATTTGTCCGGTATGACTTCGATTGTCCAGAAGGCCTTGCTTTTGATGAAACAAACAATGTGTGCAATTGGCCATCAGAAGTTGACGACTGTAGTTCTGGTTCAGGTGGTGGAAGCAATAAGAATAAGAAAGAAAGTAGCACTACAAGTACTAAAAAAAGTCAAGATTCTACAACTGCAAAACCAAGCACTCAAAAAGGTCGAGGTACTACAACAGCAAAACCAAGCACTCAAAAAGGTCGAGGTACTACAACTGCAAAACCAAGTACTCAAAAAGGTCGAGATTCTACAACTTCGAGACCAAGTACTACTGCAGTAGATGAATCTCAAACTGATGAAGAGAATCCATCATCTTCTACAAGGACAGAAGAACCCGAAAGTTCATCTTCCGTCACGGAATCGTCATCTACAGGTGAAGAAAGTTCAACCGACTCTGGAACTAAACGTGGAGGTTCAAGTAATGGAAAATGTAAAGAAGAAGGATTCTTCAGAAATCCAGATGATTGTAATAAATTCTACAGATGCGTAGATTATAATGGAGATGGTAAAGAATTCGTGAAATACGACTTTTCTTGTCCTGATGGATTAGTATTTGATGAAGAAAATAGTGTTTGTAATTGGCCTGATCAGGCCGCACCATGTGAAGGAAATTCGGGTAAAGAAGGTAGCAGCACTGAACAAGATGAAAATGAATCCTCTACATCCTCAACAACTGGTAAAAGAGATGAAACATCTACGACTTCCACAACTCGTAAAAAAGATGAATCTTCAACATCTTCTACAACTACAAGAAGGGATGAATCATCTACAACGCGAAGAACAACAAAATCTCCATCTAGAAAATCTACAAGACGTCCACAGACAACAAAGTCTCCGTCTGATAAAACGACCAGACGTCCACAATCAACAAAATCTACTACCATTCCTCAATCAACTACTTCATCTGATGAATCAACTGGTGGCTCAACAGCAACTAATAGGGAAGAAACTACGAAAGACGATACTTCTGAAAATACAAAACAAGAAAGTGATGGAGAATGTACTGAAGAAGGTTTCTTCCGAAACCCAGATGATTGCGGTAAATTTTACCGATGCGTCGATTTCAACGGTGATGGAGAACAGTTTGTAAAATACGATTTTGACTGCCCTGATGGACTTTATTTCGATGAAGTTAACAGTGTTTGTAATTGGCCAGAACAAAGTCCTCCTTGTGAGACAGGAACTGGCACCACCAGTGAAGGAAAGGGCAAAACAACGGAAAGTAGTAGCACTACCTCAAAAACTGATAGTATTACTCAAGAAGCACAAAGTACGTCTACAACTCAATCTACAACACAATCCGATGAGTCAACCAGTACTACCAAAGTCGCATCCACTACTCAGTCCACTACTAAATCCAGTGAACCAAGTAGTACTACCAAAGTCGAGTCCACAACTTCAGGAAAAGAATCCGATTGTTCCGAACCAGGATTTTTCAGATGCCAAGATGACTGTAATAAATTTTACAGATGTGTAGATGACGGTGAACAGTTAGTTCGATATGATTTCAAGTGCCCAGAAGGATTAATATTTGATGATAAGAATAAAAAGTGCGATTTCCCATCGGAAGAACTGTCATGTGATGTTGAATCCACCGGTACTACTCCTTCATCTACACAATCAACAACTCAAGCAGCCACACAAACAACAGGATCTGAAAGCACTGCGGGTTCTACGACCACTTTCTGCCACTTCAAGTGAAAGTTCAACTAAGTCATCTAAGGAATGCACCGAAGAAGGTTATTTCCGATATCCTGATGACTGTAGCAAATATTATCGTTGCCTTGATGAAGGAGATGGTACTTTAACTAGAGAAGACTTTTCATGTGCAGAAGACGAAGTATTTGACGAAGAAATGCGATACTGCAATCGAAAAGATTTAGCGCCTCCTTGTGAAGAAGGAACAACTTCTACCGGCTCACAAAGTACAACATCAAGTGGATCATCAACAACGACCAGTGAAACGTCTGAAACTGCCGGTAGTGCATCGACAACACCAAGTGAAAGTACCACGGAAGGAAGTACTCAGTCTGGCTGGCAGAAAGAAGCTGATTCTTCGATGTGAAGAGGATGTAAATAAAATTTTACTGCTGTTGCATAGACGAAGATGTGAAATGGAAATTACAAAACGGTATAACTCTCATGCGCCCTGAAAACTTATATTTGATGAAAAGAATGTGAGAGATGGATTTACCTTCTAAGAATTACACTGATACAGGAAAATCTTGTTCCATCTGATACGACATCCTTCGTGGTTCAACTACATCTGCATCCCTCACCCGAACAACTTCATAATATCTTCTAGGATTACATCGACTCTTTCCATCCGGTGAACAGAAGCATACTGATATTCAGGAACCTGGATGACTGCAAAATATTTACCGTTGCTTTGGATGGGTAGAGGAACACTTACCAGAGAAGATTTCTCCAAGTGCTGAGGATGAAGTTTCGATTTGATCGAAACAACTTATTGTAACATCGAAAAGATCTTGGCACCTCCTTGCTAAGAAGAAAGTTCATCATCTACACGGATCCAGCACCAGCACCTGTCAGAATCAGGTTCAACAACAACTGTATCAAAGTAGTACACAGGAAGCCAACTTCTTCTACAACTCAAGTAAACTACATCTCAGACAACTCAACGCAATGGAATCGAGGAAAGTACTACAAACGAAGAAAACGGATCTACAAAAGGTACGACAGGAGGTTGCAATGAGAGAGTATCAAATCCGGTGAATGCGAAGAAGAAGGCTTTCACAGACATCCAGATGATTGCAAACTAAATTTGGTGATGTGTTGATTTTGCAGGTGATGGACAATCATACACAAAGTATGATTTCGGAATGTCCAGAAGGCTTAGTATCTGACGAAACGAACAACGTATGTAACTGGCCATCTTCTGTCCATCTTGTGAATCTTCTGGAAAAATCTACAACTTCTAGTGATACTGAAGCAACATCTACAAATAAATGACAGAACTACAACTTACTACACAAGGTGACAGATCAACATCGACAACAGATAGTGATACAACATCGCAACCGAGAAGGACAGTTCATCTACAGGAACCACTTCAGGATCTACATCTGAGGATACAGATGGAACTGATTCTTCTACTACAAGTTCTGGAACGACAAGCTCCACTGGTTCAACGTCGAGTGACAGAAAGTCAGAAGGTGCTGAATGCACAGAAGAAGGTTTCTTTAGAAACCCTGATGACTGCACCAAATTTTATCGATGCGTGGATTTTGCTGGAACAGGAGAATCTTACACACGCTACGATTTTGAATGTCCAGATGATCTAGTATTCGATGAAGTAAATAATGTGTGTAATTGGCCAAATATGAGCCCAGGATGTGAAAGTCGCTCAAAGGACGAGAAAAATGAGTCAAAGAGTACAACTGCTGGAAAAGAGGATTCCATTTCTACGACCGAAGGTACAACCAGTCCAGATGAATCCCAATCCACTGGCACAACTGCAGGAGAGAGCACCGGAACAACATCGGGAGACAGCACAACTGCAGGAGAGAGCACTGGAACAACATCGGGAGATAGAACGACTGCAGGAAAGAGCACGGGAACAACATCGGGAGACAGTACAACTTCGACTTCAGATACAAGAGCAACATCATCTACAACTTCGGGAACAGAATCAGATGAATTTCAATGTGAAGATGAAGGATTTTTCAGGCATCCGAAAGACTGCAAAAAATATTACGAATGTAAAAGAGATGAAGACACTGGCGAATTGATTAAAATTAATTGCGAATGCCCCAGAGGACATGTATTCGATGAGGAGGGTTGGTACTGCAATGCTGAGGAATTAAGCCCACCATGTGATGACGGTTCTTTTAAATGTGAACAAGAAGGCTACTTCCGTGATCCAGAAGATTGTACTAAATACCACCACTGCAACCAAACAGGGTCTGGCTTTAGGAAGGAAAGTTTCCAGTGTCCCGATGGAAATGTTTTTGACGAAGAAGGACGCTACTGTAACGCCCCAGAATTAGCTGAACCATGCAATAGTACATCTAGTACGAGTTCCAGTTCTGGTACAACTTCATTGGATCAAAGTACAACACCTGGTTCTGGAACATCATCAAATCCTACTTCGACGACAGGTTCTGGAACATCATCAAATCCTACTTCGACGACAGGTTCTGAAACTTCATCTACTTCAGACTCCAGCACATCCTCTGGCCAGGAAGAGTGCACTGAAGAGGGTTTCTTCAGAAATCCTGAAGATTGCACCAAATACTATCAGTGCACTCGCAATGAGGACTCTGGAGAATTAGAAAGAAAAGATTTTACATGTCCAGATGGACGAGTTTTTGATGAAGGAGTGAATTACTGCAATGATCCTGAACTGAGTGATAAACCCTGTGAATCAAGTAGTGCCAGTTCATCCACACAAGGACAAACTGACAGTACTACTTCATCAGGAACATCAACAACTGAGAAAACAACGGGAGCTACAGAATCATCAACAACCACCACTACAGAGGCATCTACAACTTCAAAAACAGATTCATCTTCATCCACAACTACATCAGGTGGGGGTTCAGGAACCAGAAGAGGTGGTGGAGATCCTGAATGTACCCAAGCAGGATTCTTCAGACATCCAAAAGACTGTAACAAATTTTATAGGTGTGTAGACTTTGCTGGTACAGGTGAATCTTACGTGCGATATGATTTCGACTGCCCAGAAGGTCTGCATTTCGATGAAGTGAATTCGACGTGCAACTGGCCAACCATGACTCCACGTTGTGAAAGTGAAAGCGAATAATTCTTCATGTCTGATATTTCTTTTTCAATTACTGAAGCTACCTCTTTCAACTTCAGTGATCTGTAAATATTATAGACAGACTGTGTAAAGCTACTTGTGGAAGGACAAGGTGCCATATGAAAAATGTTAGTTGCAGTTCCATAATGACAATCACTAAAGTCTTTTAGAATAATGATAACATTATTTCATTCATAACATTTTGAACTAGTCAAAGATCAAATTTTAAAATGGCAAAATTTCTACAATATTTTTTAGCAGAATAAATGATAATAATAAATATTTTTAATCTTATCTCTGTGAAATGTTAAATTAGCATTCACCATTTTAACAAAATTTTAATAGAATCATAGTGCATCACTGAATTTTTTTTAATGAAACAATCATTTTTATCTTAATGTAATACACAGTCAAACAATGAGAAAGTAATTGCTTTTCCTCCTGTGTCCTTCCACCAATTCTCTTCAGGGTTATTTTTAATAATAGTCGTTCTGAGTGCCAATCTGTTGCGATTGTTGCGCAGATGTGGGTTATGGTTCATTCAATTTATTTATTTTTCATTATTTATTTTATGTGTTTTCATGTTTGTATTTGTATCACAGTCAGTATGAAAGCCAATAGGCTTCATTTCCCCATGTATTTTGTTATTTTATAACAAAACACAAACCATTGTTGTTATTTATTGTTATTATCACAGTTCAAAACTGAAGGTTTGGATTTGTCTGACAATAAAATCATTTTATAATGCTTGTAAAATGTAGAAAATAATCCACCAGAAGGAAATTTATTCAGTTTGCTTTTTAAATAGAATTGATTTCTTTCTAAGATCTCAATTAATTAAAGAATTTTAATGAGAACTTTTTAGCAATCTTGAATTAGTAATTTAAAATTTAGTAGCAAGAATTATTTTCTTGCCCATACTGGGATTTCTAATAATAATATATTGAGAGAAATTTCGACAAAACTTGACTCGAAAATGGATTCTTCTAAAATTATTCGAAGAATTATAATTTAATTAATATTTGTATAATTTTTGTCTTATGATAAAAATTAAAAAACAAATTAATTAAGCTTTAATATAAATTGAAATCATAGATTTCAGTTATTTAAAATTAGTGTTCGATGCAAAAAATTATCACCCTAATAAGAACTACTTAATATTTAAGTATTCTATTAAAATAAATTTATTACAATTGCTCAAATAAGACCATATTTAAAGTGCCTTACACGCTTTGTTATTCTGCGTCTTGTAAGGATTGTGTTTCATGTGTTTGTAAAGAAACGAACCACAATCATGTATGTTCTTTATGTTAATAAAGTCTGTTTGATTCATAAGATTTGTTTTATTTCTTTAAAGCCCTGCTAAGTATTCAGTGAAAATAAACAATTTGTAGAAAATGAAAAAGTACGTTACATTACAAAAGCATCATATTTTTTAACGAAAAGAAGTAATGAACATCTAGAAGTCAAAATTTTTTTAAAGTGTAGCACAATGTGAAAATAATTAGCTTGGTTATAAGGAATAATCCAACAATAATAAAGGAACAATTAAAACAGATGTGTAAAAGATCCAACTTACGGTAAGTTCCTCTTTTAAAAAAGTTTAGAAAGTTGTTTTCATCTATTTAAGAATTCAGTTTTTATTTCAAATTCATTTTGAGTATGAAAATAGCCCAGTTTTTGTTGTTGTTGTTCTGAGGTTATCAACTCTTTCTAATTGAATACTTTCGTTAATATAACTAAAAACACTTGCATTATATGAAAAGAAAACAAACGAACTTAAATACTGATGATCTCGAAAACAAAAATTTTATAATAATTGACATGAAATATCGAAAACATAAAAAAACTGTATGAAACATGTCCAGCATCGGTAAAAACAACAACGACAAATGATTGATTTTTCCACATCTCCATTCATCCGAAACTGGTCACTTCTGAATTCTGCCCCATCAAGAAATAGACTGTGCCTGTTTTTTCGGCAACCAATAGCCTACGAAAACTCCAACTATAGTAAAAGAACAAAAGTTTCGAAAACTATTTTCTTCGCAAGCTTTGAATCCCAACTTCATTTACTAAATTTTTGTTTAACGTTTTAAGATCCATTTTTTAAAAGTTCACATTAAAGAAAATTATTCCTTTGATTAATTTCGCAGATATAAATTATTTTATATTTAATATTTTTACGATTACTCCGTAATGTTAGGAAGAATAATTTTAGCTAAAAGTGTATGAAATTCAACAAGGTTTACTAACAGTTTAGATGCTCATACTGAAATTTAAAAAAAAAAATGATCTGTTAAGAGATTGCGCATCCAGAAGAACACAGTTATAACTGTCAAATAATTATAATGATAATTGTTTAAGTTTTGAGTTATAGCCTAAAGCAACAGTAATTAAGCCTAAAGAAACAATAATTAAGCCTAAAGCAACAGTAATTAAGCCTAAAGCAAAAGTAATTAAGCCTAAAGCAACATTAACAACGACACTTAAGCCACTACAGCAGCAAGTATCGCAAACAGATTTCTAACATTGTTAACTCAGACAATAATCAATTCAGACAGTTTCAGTCTGAATTTAACTCAAAAACTTTTTGTGTTGTTGTTGTGAAAGTATTCTGGAGGTGCGAGAAATGTTTTTAATCGTGTAGGCATTATTAAAGATACAATAAGATTTTACACTAAATTTTTCATATATTTAATTTAGTATAATCCATAACATAGGAACAACTCAAGGACACACATTTCGTAAACACAAGACATGTCAATATAAATATTCAACACATAAATCAGAAGAAAAAAATGTACAAGTAAAATACTTAAGAATATGTTTGAAAAATGAAAAGCATACACAGAAAAGAACTACAAAAGGTAACAAATTCAACAGTGTTAATACAAAGAAAAAAATACAATAGAAAATTTCGTTAAAATGCAAAATTTCTTGAAACAGGTGCATCACGATTTTTTTAATAATAATTCGTTTAAAGTGCTTATGATTTGTCTTAAAATATAAAGACACAGTAAACGATTCATTGAATTAATCAGAAATGAATATTTAACCCTTTATACCCTGTTGGTACTTAAAAGTAATGCTTAAATCACGCTTATATCTTCGTAATATGATCCTTTTTTCCGGACAGTATTCGCAAAAACACGAAGAATGTAGTTCCAACAACAAGCAGTGGATGCCAGCTGAAGGCAAAAAGTAAGATTTTCAAAATTATGAATTAAATTAATTAAGTTATTTTAATTAATTAAAAAACTCCTTTTTCCAGGTTATTCTGCACCAAAACTTATCTAATGAACCAAAAAAAATTAAAAAGTTGATGGTAAATTAATTTGGCATATAAAGGATGGTAAATTAATTTGGTAAAAATCAAGTCTAAAATGGTACTTTTATTCATTTCTTCTGAACTGAAATTAATGTAAGCTTTATCTAATGCTGAAATCCATTTTGAACATTTTTGTGTATACACTGTATTATAAACACTTTTTCACACTCTTAAATTGAATATCAACAATTTCAACCAATAAAACAGAAACAATTCCAAAATAATAAAATCAATTTATTGTCAAGGGATATACGTGAAATGTGAAGCGCTAACTTAAATTTATAATGCGCCATACATCTCGCAGGAGAAAAAACGACGTGAATTCACAGGATGGCGTAAGGCAACGTGGAGTTAGATGACACGCACAATTATGTTTGTCATGTGACTGTGACGTCACGAGACATTACTGTTCGATATGTAACACATTTCAAAAAACAAAACATAATACAGTAACACGTTAGTCGCCACGACTCACGTCTGAAATTTGAACCACCTATCTAATTAGATGACTCCTTCTCTGCTATCTCTTAACTACAGTAGAGGAGGGGTCATTAGATAGTAGGTATGAATCATATTTGATTCTGGCATGCACTATGACCACTACACAGTGTGAATCGTATTTGATTCACGTGACGATTAACGTGTTAAAAGATCTGTTGATTATGGCAAAGGTGTTAGTATTGCAGTTACTTTTATTGATATTTTGAATTCGAAGGAGAATTTTCGGCAGTATTGGAATGTATGAACGTTATATTTGTCATTATCAGTTTCTTTACAAAAACCTACACTTAGCAACAACTAAACCTGACAGTAGAACGTAACCATGAGTGTAAGATTTAATCGCTGAATGTCATCAGTCCAATGTTAGGTTAGCTCCAAGTGTTGGCGAAACGTGCAAATCTCATGTTTCATCCAGAAGGTATCTCAATCTTTGGCCACTTTCTCTGGAACCTCCAGGCTTTCAGTTTTAGGCTCAGAAATCTGGAGGGAAAAAATTGAGAAAGCTTATAAACAAGGTGTTTCAAAAGGGAAAAAAAATGACACACTTTGAATGGTGGTAACATACAACAAAACAAACAATTTTCGTCATTGAATGCATGGTTTGAAATGAAACTCGAAGGCGCTGAAATCCCCTGCTTCGCAAACGTTAACGAACATTCCCTTATGCATTATCAGAAGAATATCATTTATGCAAATGACATCCAAGAACGTATCCATGTGCAAATGCATGTCATGGTGTATATCGACATATTTCAAATTAATAACTCTTACATACATTGCAAATTGTATCGTTATTACGTACACTGCAACTCTGTATAGTTCCAATTGCAGTACACGTACTTCCGAAGCGAGTACCCATTCATTGCAAACGCTTGTTGCACACTCGAAGTGTTTTCCAAAGCCAGCATCGACGGCTTTTATCAGTGTAATGTACATTTACATAAAGGTTCTTCAACCTATATGGCATTTCCATAATTCTTCCGGGAAGTCACAATGTTTCATGTTTACGGATCAGGTGTTTGCAAACGCTCTAATATTCTGCGCTTCTCTCTCTGCGTATGTGTATATGTGTGCGTGACCGACTTAGTTTCACCCGACTTTTGGCACCTTGTGCAAATATATATTTCAAAGAAAAAAATCTAATCTTAATAACAGAGAGTTTCGTTTAGTTTAGTTTTGAAGCAACACGCTGGCAATTTTGGGACGGACCTCGTAATTTTGAACCGCGGTCAGATGAAAAGGACGACAACTGAGCTGGCACCCCTACGTATGATTTAACGTGCAACAGGCTCACATACACGGCGGATCTTCAGTGGAATTGGGATTCGAACCTGAAGCCCTCCGGTCCCGACCTTACCACTAGGCCAACGCGTAAGAGAGAGATTATCGCGTACATTAGTGATTTCAAACCCTCATTCAAGGAAGAAAGATTAAAACTATCAAGAAAGAGATTACATTTTTTCTTCTTTATTTTGGATTGATGTAAAATTTATTTAAAAATAGATACTCCCTGGTAAATCATTAGCGACTAGTCTAGCTGATAGCTTCCTTGATACTTATAGTAATGGAGGGGCTCTGGATCCCTCCTCCAGTGGTAGTAAGTACCCTTCGGGAGGGGTCGGGCCGTGGCCTGGTGATAGCTCGAGCTATTGCAGCGGCTGTCATTCAGATGACCCGGATGCTACGGTAGGTGGGGGGGGGGGAAGATCCAGTTTTTCTGGTTACTTGATACTTATAGGGCTTGTTGACATATGAAGTTATTATTAAAACTATTTTTTGTTATTTATAATTTGAACTTCATTTTTTCTTAAAACATAAAACTCTACGAAATATTTATTTTCAAAATAAGCAAACTTCAAACAAGCAAGTTTCCTTCAAGCAAACTTCTTGCCACATAACAAACCACAATCTTGCCATCCGTTAACTATGTCCTGACATTCTTCTCATTCATTAACTTTCTTCTCATAAAAGAAAATAACATTCTGCGATTCAAGCATTTAATTGGCAATGACAACACGTTAACATCTCAACGCAAAATTTTTCCCAGCAATTTATATCTTTGACTAGATATAAATTGCTAGAAGCAAAAATACAATAAAACTACCCTAGCATAATAAAACATGATGCCATTGGAAGTAATAAAAGACATTTGAAGGGCTATGTGAGTTTTGAGGAAATTTACGTTTGATAACTTTGATTTGACAACAGATTTCCACAGATAAATTTAATTTCATAGAAGATTGCAACTTCGAACACTATGTGTTCAACAGAATACCAAGTGTTCGTTTTGTAAATAAAGACAATCTATCAGATTTAAAGCTAATGGATTTAGAAGACTTTCTTACTCATTGTTCTTGGAATTGTTCTCGGCGATAACTTCCGATTTCCTTATTGGTATGTAACTAATAGTTTCCCTAATTAATATTAATGGTGAATTATTCATTTATTTTCGAAAATATTTCTTTGGTTGCAAATTAATAACCGATTTAAAAAACTGTAAGAAATAGAGCTTTGAATCTAGTGACCGTATTTCCGTTATTTTCGTAAAATGAATTTGAAAAAGAAAGGTATCGTCTGTTAATTTAACCGCCGTTCCTTAAAATGTATTCGCAACGCTTTATGTTTTCATGATGATGATTTTATAACTTTTTTCTCTGATTTATCGGCATATCAATAATAAATGCACAGTTCCTTTTTTCTTCTTTCTCATTACGAAGTTTACAAAGGAAAAGGTTTATAATCGTCAAAAATTCGACCTCAGGAATTTGATAATTTTCTCCAAATTTTAGAGCTCTCTGATTCCATAAAATGCATTTTTTGTAATATAGTAAACACCATAACGGAATAGGAAACAAGTTAGACATATAAAATTTGTTGTGGGATTATCCCAAATTAGCAGATTTCTGTCAAATTTTGGAGGAAAACCGCCATTAGAGTCTGTCTGTCTGTTCGTCCGTGTGCATGTGAACGCAATAATTCAATAGGACAAAATTTGGATATTGTTTTATCAATAGATCTGTATCAGATTTTGAACCTGATTCGTCAAAGGATTGACTGTCTGTCTGTCTGGGTTTTCGTGTATACCAGAAAAAAATAGTTCAAAAACGAAGTGATTTAGTAAGACAAAATTTGGATATTGTTTTATCAATAGATCTGTATCAAATTTGAACCTGATTCGTCAAAGGATTGAAGGTCTGTCGGTCTGTTTTTCTTCGAGTATATGAGAAAACAACAACTCAAAAACACAAAGATCCAGAGGGTTGAATTTCAGTATGTGAGCTCTATAAATGTAAATCCGTGTCAAATTTTAGAACATATTCGTCAAAGGGTAGATTGTGTGTCTGTCTATCCGTGAAATGTGAACACAACTCAAAAACGCAATAAGCTAGATAATAGAAATTTAATATGCTGTCTTGACATCAAAACAGTACAGTATATCTATATCGAATTTTGAACCCTATCGGTCAAAGAAAAAGGGTTCAAAATGCATAATCGATTATCTTCATTACGACGAAGCTAAACACAAAACGCTCCATATAGTGGAAGTATATGAGAAAATCGAAGGGAGAGCACTCCGGCTGGTTCTGACAATTGGGTATTCCTTCCACAGTAGGGAGTTTTTTTCTAACCAATCACTAAACGATACATATGCGTACAAACAGCATTTTGTATGCGGGTGAATTTAAGCTTTACTGTTTACCATAATTCAACAGACGGATTAACATACTACTTAACGAATCGACTTTTACAACATATCATATTCCTTATAAGGTAAATGCGAAACGTCGCTGTTGTTTCAGTTGTCTTCTCTTTCTGCGTCTACCATTTCCACTGTTGTTTCAATTTTTTATTAATTCAACAATGGAAATAATTACAGATTTTTTTATAGTAAAATTTTAGCAAATATACATTAGCGAAACCAGTGCGCTTTATACTGATAAGTATGAAAAGTTCGAGTGAGTGTTGCTTTCAAATCTGTACTCTCAACAAAAAATGGGTAAAAAGAATTAATGCAATTAATCAATAAATGTTACAATGTATATAATAAATTAATAAAAGAACTGAGAGACAAAATCCAGAAGAAACACAAGGAATATAAAAATAATAATAATAAATATTATAAAAGGGCAAAAGATACTATGAGATATATATAGATCGTGAGAGGCAAACATATAATTCACATCCAAAGATCACGTGGAATATATTTTATTTAAAAATATCAATTTCATTTTCCCTTTTTCAAAACTTAACTGATTTGTAAGATTAGCGTACCGATTTGAAAAAAATAGTCATGATAGCGATGTTGTTCTGTTTCTCTACTCAAAATTGAAATCAGACGCAATAATAACTGACGTCATGCAGAACAGACGTCGCCATCGCTACGACTAAAAATACCGATTTTGAAATTTTAGATTCTTATCAAAATTTCGAATTCTCCATGTCAACAACAACATGTTTTCGTTGGTCTTTCCAACAGTTTTGATAAATCGGGTGTCTGGAATTAAAACATCCTCTTCAAAACATAGTAAAGAAGGAAAAAAATGGAAATAAAAATGACAAAAACTCCATGATATTGAAAAAGAAGATGAAGGCTTTGCTCTAGTAGGGCGCCTTTTTTTTTTCGTCTTGGTCGAATTAGATCGCCAAAAGTTTAGTCCGTCCTTTGATGGCAATTTCCTTTGTTTTTTGAAGAGGATTGGAAAGAATTTTGGAATGAATAGGGGATGATAGCCTTTGCAGCTGAAAATCCCATAAACCCCTTTAATTAATCAATCAATCGGTGGATGCAGTGCATTTCAGAGTAAATTACAATGAAGACCACAAAAAAAATTCCAAAAATGGACAATAGCAGAAGGTAGTCGAGCAATCCCAAATGTTAAAATAGTTCATTCGCCGTCATATAAAAATTCAGTCATAGTCGTGATGCATAGTAATTAGGAATTGTAAGTGATACATGAATGCATTTGATACTAATAATCGCCATTAGCACCCAAATAATTTAATTTATACATATAGGGCAAAGTATGTTTAATTTATGCATACAGTAAAACCCCGGTTAACCGAACTCGGCTTAACCGTAACCCGGGTTATCCGAAATGCCTCTGAAACTCTCCAAAAAACACGTACTGTACTGCTCAGAAATAATCGTGAATGAGAGACTTTTTTTGCAACGATATCCCCACTTTCTTTCTCTTAAACCTCCCCAAGAAGGTCACTGGCTAATTCTATAATTCTAAAATTAAAATGAATGGGTATTAACAATATTAACTACCAGATTGTTTACCTATGCCTGCCAGGCGTATTGCACCCGAAGTCACTAGTGCTAATATTGCACTTGACGGAGGGTTAATTTAATAAAGAAAATAATTGCAGCTTACAAAGAGAGTTCTGAATTCGTTTTTCACTCAAGAAATATCAGAATTACATACTGTAATTAAATACCAAATAGTAATTGATGTTCATGGCTTAACCGAAAAAAATCGTTGTCCGAAACGGCTTCCCCGCCCCCTTTAATTCGGTTAAACGGGGTTGTACTGTATTAGATAAAGATCTCGTACGTAAAAAAAATAGTCAGTAACAGGCTATTTAAGTTTTTCAGTTATGGTGTTTGCATGAACATGGACAGACAGACAGATGGTCTTTCCGTGGACGGATATTTTCGAAAATTTGTTAGAAACCTACAAATTATGTGTGAAGATCAAATACCAAATTTCATCTCTCTAGCTCTAACCGTTTTTGAGTTATAGTGTTCACAGATAGACACACACACAGACAGACACACACACAGACAGACACACAGACATAATTCCAAAAATGTGTTTTTTGGAACCGGGGAAGTCTAAAACGTGGAGATTCATCAAAATCTCGATTTCGAATTTTTTGACGATTACGATACTTTCTCTTTGTATACTTCGTATACTAGAAATTAAAATTGAAGCTGTCAGAAGCAAATTCCATATTATTATGTTCTAGAATCATGAAGTTTGATGCATAGCAATTTAAGAGTGATGTTGAGTATCAAGTTGTCTACATCTGTTTGATAATTTTACTTTTCGCATGATAAAATAGAAAATACTCTTTTTACTAAAGCCGTTGCTAAATCGTTAAAATAGCGCTTATGTTCAACAATTGCCTACAAGATAAAAAAAAAATTGAAGCTGTCAGAAACAAATTCCAAATTATTATATGCTAAGATGAAATTTGGTGCGTATTAATTTGAGTGTGAAGTTGATTATCAAGTTGTGTACATGCACACGTTAATTTTAAAAATCAGACAGAAAGCAAAATCAGAGAGTGATGGCCATCACTCGTCTCTCCCTGTAATCATCTGCCATCCAATATCAAAACAGGTCAAGAATGATTTATTTTCCCCAGTTCAGTATTTTTTATTCAAATACATGTAATGACTTAGAAATTTTCCCATCTTTAAAATAAATCCCTTTTAACGACAGTTAATTTTTAATTACGAACGAATTACTTCTACTTCAATCCTATGATAAAAGCACTCCTACTTTACCAGACTCGCAAGAGTCGCACTATTTCTGGAGCCTCAACTTCGGTACTTTTCCCCTTTCGGTATTATAAAAACTCGCCACGTCTGTGTAATTTGCTCTTTTGTAATCATGTAACGCTTTAAGCGACTCACGCCGTTTTAGGCGTAATTCTTTACTCTTGGCCATGGCTTTAATGTTCCCATAATCTTTTAAAAGTTTAATCTCTTATTGAGTACTCTATAACTAATTTAATTGTGCCTATTTTTCAGAGGCAATAAATTGTTTTGGACCTGAACGACTGCAATCTTCTTCGACTGCCTCTACACTTCACTTAAAGGAATAACATTATATACATATCTGAATATAACTGAACACATTTGGTTAAAGGTAGGGTTACCATATGCCCGGATATCAAATTCACATCGGCGCTAGTGTCCGGATCTTCAAAAGGTCCGGATTTACGCCAGAGAATGAGGCGAAAGAGAAATTAAATTCGTGGAAATTCGTTGAAGAATTTTCCATAAGTCTGCCTGGCATATCTGTTCAGCTGAACGAATTTTTTCTATGACAGGGTCCATCAGAACTTCTGAAAGAGAGAACCTGTCTTTGCCTGTCTAAAAAGAACTGCTGGATGTCAAAGCAAACTCCGTTTTTTCCTGTACAGAATTCTATTTAAAAAATTCAAGAAAAGATGACTTTCCTGAATAAAATTGTCTCTTCCGAAAAATATATACCCTAAAAAAACCGAGAAAGGAGATAAGAAACAGGATGAATTTCCTTATCTAGTGTCCAGCTCAAATAGAAAATTAAGTTTCTGCAGTTTTGTCATTCTATTTTTTATTAAAGCAATTTTGATTTACCAAACATTGACAGAAATTGTATCTTCTTTGTATTCTGACGACTCGATTTATTTTTACTTCCTCAAACTCTGTATTAGTGTTATGAAATGGGGTCGTCGGTAACTATCAGAATTTTATACTATACTTTTACACACACACACCGCGGCGTGAACGAATTTCAACCGAAAAAATTATTGTGACTCTAGTTAAAAGGGCCTTCCAAAAGTAGCTACTTTCAATTATTGTTCTTTTTTATATATTTTTCTACTACTCTTACTTCAGTAAAACTTCTCTTTACGTTGCTCAAGAGAACGCTCCGACGAATTATCGAATCTTGATTCAAAATGATATAAACTACTTAAAATAGCCGTAAAATATAAAATGGAACAGGTCTACTTTTTAATGAGATTTCATAATCATTTGACTATATTATTAGGGTTATAATTTCAGACAATATTAATCGAATTTAGAATATTTTGAAATTTAAAAAATTTTAACTTTTTTAAGTAATTAAACACGTAATGATACTTTTATTGCAATGACTCTCCTTATTTATAAATACAGTTATTTCTTCTTTCTTGAATTTTTATCACAGAGCATATAATAAAATGTTATTCTCATTATTTCATATATTACAATATTTTAAACTACTGCTTGACAATAAATAAAAATTAAAATCATTATGTTTGTTGTAATTGTCCTTGGTTTTTCTTTCTTTGTAGGGAAGTTTGCAAGGAAATACACAAATTTTAATTTTGTTTCAGAAAAAAAAATCATGACAATTGATTGTCATGACATTTGATTTTGGATTCTATTTAAATCACTATGAATTAAACGTATATTCTTAAATAAATCTCCTTCCCATGATTTTTGCCGAACGCATTATCGAATACTGTGACTTACGAAACATTTTATTTAGCACTGAAATGAACAGGAATAAATCAGGACTAACGTACAAGCGAGTGGTGTACTACAGAGATTTCTCTGCATTACTACTCTTCCTTTACCCACGCATTTTTGCACACGTCACAGACCATCTACCTTAAACAACAGCATGTTGCCACTTGATAATAACATCGCATAACGGTTATAAATTATTTCACATGATAAACGATAAATTAAAGAATCAGATCAGTTCGCTGCCCAACGGATCATTAAAATTTAAACTTCATCAGTCACACACCTTGGTTCGAACGTTGAGCAAATCGAAGTGGCAAAATCGGAAGAATTAATGAACTCGCGAATGGCAGCGCGAGCTTCCAAACGATTTCACAAGCCGTCGAATTAAGAGTGAGCAATGGTTAACCCGTTGATAATTTACGAGGACCGAAAGGTTGGGAAGGCAAGATGTAATTGTTGTTGGGCCGCACCTCTTGTCTCTTGACGAGGCAGAGGACGTTGACCCAGATGAAGGAGGCGACCCCCACGAAAGCCACCCGGGTGTAGGGGGGGAGCAGGGCGAAGTTGATTGCCTGAGCAGGTAGCCAGAAGCAGCAGCTCATCTGAAAAGAGATAATGGACAGGATTAGCCAGTAAACAACACAGTCAGTAGAGAAGCGAAAAAAAAAAATTCTACAGATAACGTGAAAAAATTATCATGAAAAAACAAGAAGTAAAAAAGATAATTACTTCTCTAGGGAAAAAAATGGAAAAGGTAGAATAACAACATAACAGACCCTTGTGTATGTCTTTTTCATTTATAACAATAGTAAAATAGTTACATTATACAGATGCATGATGTGAAATATTGATTACTGAAGTACTAGAGTAAGGCATTAATTGGACGCAGTTATGCAGTGATTTCGAGATACAGCTGGTTTCGCAAAAAATTACAGAATTTTATTGCTGCATTTTCTCTAATAATATAATAGCGTCATAGAAGTCGTCTGATATGCAACGGACTGGAGTTATTCAATTTTTCATTACTCTTAAGTACACAGTGTTATCTACCTGACCCACGACAGCCAGCCTACCCGCAAGGGTGTAAGGCCTTGGCAAGGACTGCCGGGTCACAGTGTTATCTGATCCACTATCAATAATGAACCCGAAATTCACAAAGGGGTATAATTGCGTCTAATTACGCTTTAATTTAATTTTCTTCGACTACGCTCGCAATTTGGCAAAATTTAAAGTTGGTTTTAGATTGTTGCTAAATTATCTTTGGTTTTATGACAAGTTTGCAAGTTTTCATAAAGCATTATAAGACTTTAGAACAGATGCAGTTTCTTAGACAACTTTCTTAACATTTACCGGAACGCCAACATGCCCTTTGTGGAATTCAGCAGACATGACGCTACCACATAACTTTTGCCTAACTTAAACCTTTGAATGTTCTCTTTAGAAATAAAAAAATCGTTAAGAAATATGTTTATTAAAGATCATAATTTCTAATAAAACAACAAATTAATGTAAGCGAGTTCAATTATTTTTCAAATATTAAATTCATCAAAAAAGTAATAAAAATGTATAGTGAATAATAGTAAAAAACTACAAAATATGCATTAAATATGGTAAGATTTGACATATAAAAATAAAACACAAGCAATGGTTTGTAAATAATTCAATATTAACACAAAAATAACATAATGATGATACAAAGCATCCATCTCAATTATTTAAAAGAAACAAAATTCTGGCATGGAAAAAAAATTGTTGAAATTGTATTCAGCAGATAAGTATTTTTTTTTTCATTACAATGCTGACATTTTTCCAGTCAACACTCTTTCACATAAAACCAAATATTTTAAAAATCTTTTACAATTATAAGCAATTAAAACAGCCCTTCTTTCCAACAAATATATTGTTCCGAATCGTTTTTCATTTTCAATTAAAAAAGAGGTAAGTTACAAATGAAGTTAAAAATTTATTTACGAAAAAAGAAAGGAAAAACAGACGACAGAACAATGTAGACTGTCACAAATACTTCATTAATAATGACACAATATAAGTAACCGCGAAATCTGATGTAAACAGATATAATCGCAGAATTAAAAAATAAAACAGCTAGTCTGAATTCCTAACCGCGCTTTAACTCACAGCTAATAGCTTGCAGCAAAAATTGATTCAAAACTCCTCGACAGTTGCCTTTCAACGACAGTTCACTTCGTTTCTAAATGAAGACTGCTTTTAGCATTAATCAGTTATTCAAAGTTTATAATTTATTAAAGATAACAATTTTAAGCAAAAAATAAGTTTAACGAAAGCAATATTTAAAGCAAATTCAAGCATATATATTTAGAATTCCGAAGCAGCTTTCCATATAAGCATACTTTTCATCATAATCTCATACGGTGACTCGGCAGAAACGATACAATTAGATCCATTCACAGTCTAATAAAATAACTACATAGTATTATCTGATTCACTAATAAAGAATATGGACTTTTTCTATGGTTTTATCAGGACTATAATAAGGAACATCTACTATATTTGGTATCATAAACTCATCTAATCAAAACAAATGCTATATTGCAAGAGAATGAAATCGCATTGCTAGTCATTGGAGCATATTTTTATCAATAACTTGCTAGAATTGTTATAACTGGTTCAATGGGGTCTCTAACCATTGTCACAAATAATCAGAAAGTTGTAATAATTCATGTGATAGTTTGCTATAATATATGAGCTGATAGTGCGTTATTGTGACCTGTTTCAACGCAAAAATAGGGTAACTTTAATCAGCACAAGATAAATTATTTTTATGACTTTTTAGTTATAATTATGTTAAAATCTCCTGATATCAAAATAACTAGATGCTATAAAAGTTCCTGACATATTTTTGATAATTGTTTTTTAAAACCTAAATATAAAAAAGTGCCGATTTCATATTCAGTTAGGTTGGAAACCATGAGATTTGTCTTAAGGATTTTTGTTGGCACTGCATTTTAGCTAATAATAAATTGAAAGGTATGTTATGTATGTACTTTACAGTAGTTATTGAAATACATTGCCTCTTTCTCTAATTAAATAATACAGGGTGTCCCAAAAATGTGTACACATTTTGTATAGACAGTAAATTAATAACATGTATCAGAATTCCATGATTCAAATTAATAGGCATTAATGTAGAATATTATCAGCTATCGGAAATTTAATGATTTTAATTGATTAATACAATAGCTTTTCATTTTTTTTTACAAATTTGTTTGTTAAAAATGTTTCAGAGTGAAGCAAGGTATTTCCAACAGGATAGAGCATCTCCGCATAACTACCGCAATTTGAAGGTCTACTTTATAGAATTCTGATGAACAGATGGTCAGGAAGAAGAGACAGCAGTGGCGAATCCAGGGGGGTGGCTATCGGGCTGCAGCGCCCCCCCCCAGAACTAAAACAGAATTCTTTATTTTATTTAAAATCACTACAGCTGTTTTTTCTTAATCTCCCTTTAAAAAAAGTGAAAACATTTATTCCTGGCTTTTGACAGGCTCGAAAGTTTTCCCACTTTTGCAGACATTCCACTCGTATTTACAGCGTTGACACGGTCCAAAACATGTTTTTGCTCGTTATTTCATTGTGTTTTTTGTTAAATTATCGAAAGTATTGTAGTGTTCTTTATTATTCTTATCGTCTGGTGAATAAAGTCTGTAAAGTTAAAGTGTTTTGGTTTACATAAGTCATAAGATTTCACATTCGTCACGACGATACAAAACATTTTATACCTCAATCCCCACCCCCCCTCAGACCCAAATCCTGGATTCGCAATTCAAAATGACACCTAACGCTTTTGGCAATATTCAGACGATTCATTTTCAACAATTCTTTATTTTTCGATGCTGTCATGGTGGCCTAGTGATTGAGTATTTGGTTCGGAGGTACGCGCTCTGGAAACCCTATTGCACTCAATTTCAGTCTGGTCTGCGGGCCTGATGGACATTTAAATTCGTTTGGGTCAAACGTACTCCTCGCTGGCATGGTGTGGTTCGGAAGTTCGGTGAAGAGGGTACCAGTTTATACGTTGTCCTCGTAATTTTACCACAATTTAAAATTATGAGACCCATCCCATGTTAGCCCTTGCGTAGCTTAAAAGCAGAACATTAGTCTAACTAAGCTGAATCTCAGTCCCTTTTTTCACTACTCAGTCCCTTTTTCCACTATCTGTCCCTTTTTATCCCGTTTTCTCCCCAAACTCTGCGTGAAGAAGTTTTTTTGCAGTTACAAAACATATTTATAAGAAGCCATGACTAAGAAAGCTATGCGAATACATATTTTCCATTCCACCCCTCAATGCATATGTGGAGAGAATATTTTCCCTAATGTCAACTGAGTGGTCATAAGAAATAAACAAGTCAGTGGAGACAGTTGAAGCAATTTTGATTTGTCACTACAATTTTAAAACGGCTTGTGCCCAATTCGATAATTATGTGAAAGAAGAAAATGATATAATTAAGAAAGTAAAATCAACTGTGCGCAAAAGGATTAGCGTTACATCTTCTTTACTATTCTACATGTCCGTTTTATTAGATTGCGTAAACTTTATTGATTTTTCATCAGAATAAAATAAACCATTACCTACCCACTTTTTTCATATTTTATTTATTTAGCACTTAAATGTTCCGTATCATCGTCTAGCGATTATGGCAACCCTATATATATATATATATAGCATCCACCGAAATCCGCAAACATATCTTTGAAAGCGTCCGCCTCCTTACGAGCTGTCATCTGTGTCGTAAACTGACCGATTACCAGGAAGCAAGTAATAAAAACAAGCCTCTACATTGACATGATTGCACACTGACCGACTGTAGAGGTCTGCATAAAACGTGAGCTTCCGTAAGCAAGCCCACTACACGACCACGCCAAGCACCGTTAGTGTTTAGAAGTAAAAACAAAAACATCGGCGGCAGTAAAGATTACACAATCCGTTGAAAAAGAAAATAACAAGCAAATCACAACAATCTAAAGTAAGTCATAAGAAACAAAAGAAATAACGTAACACGATTCATTTTAAATATTTAAATTATGTAAATTAGAATTCTATAATTTTTGTTTGGATGGTCACGCATCCTCGAAGAAATCGTTTGCGTGGAATATAGATATGCAAGGGAAAAAAACACCCTTTGTCATTCTCTTCTTATGTTAGCAGAAGATTGTTTTCGGTGCGCCGTTTTTCAGTCAATCTTTCACATAGTATTTGCGCACATCGGCACTGAAGCTTACTTGAGATAGTGCAGATTTTTTATGAACTGTTATTTGAAAATCTTGTTTCATTTCTTTGTCCGATTAACTGAAAAAATTGCTTTTTTCTACAGCATTATGATAAATTTTATGCAAATTTGCATTTTAAAAAGGGTTATGCTGGAATGCTTGTTTCGGCAAAATTCAAAAATATGTAACAAAAAATTTAAAAAATTAAAGACAAATAAATTAAAATGAAAATTCAGAAAAAATTAAAAGTTAACTATTAAAAAAAATTTTAAAAGCCAAGAGGAGATAAAAAGTATAAATGATATTACGTATTTTGCTAGTGCTTTTACAATTTTCTCTTCAGGGCTGATTTCATCTACATAAGGTGACCATTATATGTGCTAGTAAAGTTGAGAAGGAGAATTCTTCAGAAGTTTTTTAGAAAAATGATATCTAGTTAATCTTTTTCGTATGAATTCTTTATATTAAAGTGAGAAGAGGCACAATCCAGGATATTTAATTCATAACTGAGACATTCTCAAATGTGACAAAGTGCGAAAAATCAAAAATATCCAAGCTACTTCGGGACTCAGGTCACTTTATACGCAAAGCAAAAGTTGGGAATTTAAGTTAAACTTTTTAAGAAATTTAAGTCTAGTTAATAATTTTTAATACTATTACTGTTTATGTATAAGAAATTCGGAACAATCCAGGACATTTAATTAAAATTCGTGACACTTTTTTAATCAACAACAAGCAGTGAAATTCCGAACTGTCCTGACTAATCCGAGACGTCTGGTAGCCTTAAGTAAAAGCAATGATTTATTTTTGTTTTAAGCAAAGCAGGCTTTCATTTGTATGAATATAAATGCGTATTTAATATTCATGAAACGTTTGCTAGACTATACTCTTCGTAAAAACCATGCAGCAACAGATTTTTGCTTCACTCTTCATTATATCATCCATTTAATTAAAACGGTTATTATACGAAACAAAAAATTTAATTTCAATTACTACGCGGAGGACGGCAAACCTTTATAAAGTATATTCTCGATCTCATTTTTCCGTTATTCAAGGTCCCAGAACACCATTTATCACCTTTAGAATAACCGTAGACAAATTAGGTAGCTTTAACTAACTGAAAAACAAAGAAAATCCATAACAGTGCTACAACCATCTTTCACTTTCATATGAGATGATGCATATAGATTAGATGATCGGTTTCAAAACCAGACAAAAAAAAAGACGATCTTAGGCATTCAGTAGAAGATACGATTACCGCTTCAAGCCATTAAAGCAGCCTCTTAATTAGATTTTTATAAGGTTATATGCATTAAAGTGTAAAATTGGAGAATATTCGGTTCGTATGAAAAGTGAATGCTGACATCTATCATTTCTTCAGTTCAAAATCCTTTCAAAGTCACAGTCCTGAAGGTCACGGATACTCCGTATGGGTCGATGGTAATGAACCATTAGGCCGAAGCAATCAGATAAGGCGCTTCAGGTAATTAGAAGCAGGTGATAGGGCCGTCTTCAAGGCACCCTGCCTCTATTAACAAGTCTTTGCGCTTGGTTAGAATTCGCCGCAATCAGTTAATACATACCGCGTGTAATGAAATTACAGTCAAACCCCGGTATAACGAACCCGGGATGTAACGATCACTCAGTTATAACGAACTTTTCAAATGATCCCAACCGATCTTCTATGTCACTAATGTATTTTCAAATGCTTGCAATGATCCTCAATAGCAGGGAATTAGGATGTGCTGAAACAAAATTCTCATTTTTCATGCTTAGTTTCAGCTCTTAACAAAAACTCACTGCTTATTTTCATACTTAGAGAAATAAATGCAGGTAAAATTAATTTCATTGTTTAATTTTTTAAAACAAATATTTATTTCAATTTATTATAGCCCATTGCCTGTTGTAATTAGTGAAATTAATTTTTTCAACACAGAGATGCATTTTAGGATGATAGCAAATCTTCAGTAGCCAATATTAGAAAAATCGGATATAGTGAATCCTCGGTTATAGCGAACCTCCTGATCGGTCCGTTGAGGGTTCGTTATAACGGAGTTTGACTGTACTTGTAAATATTTTGGCGATAGAGATATTCAGTGGAGTCATTCATATGACGTCACAGTCACATGAACACAGTCACAAAGAAAAAACTTTATAATTGTTAAAAAAATTCGACCTCGAGATTTTGATGAATCTCTATGTTATACACTTCCCCGAATTTGGAAAATACATTTTTGGAATTACGTCTGTCCATCCATTTATGAACACGATAAATCAAAAGAGAAAAAAGTTAGGCTGATTAAATTTTGTATGTAATCTTTAACTCAAAATACAGATTTCTGTTGAATTTTGAACGAAATCGTACGCCTGTCCGTTTTCAATAATTTAAAAAAATCACGCATTCGAACTAGATGGAGGAAATTGGGCATAAGGTTTTATTCCCAAAATTATAGAAGAATATCGAATTTTGGACCCAATCAGTCACAGAAAGAGGTACAAACTGTATATTAAATTCTCTTTACTGTATAACGAAGTGAACACATATGACTAAGCATGCAAGCGTGCAGATTCAGCCCTAACCGAAGCCACGCGGATGAGAGGAGAGGACACTGAGAAGCAGCCCACCCAAAATAAGGGAGCCCTAGGGCCCCACCGGTTATAAACAGTCCAAGATACAACAAGTATAACAATCAAGTATCAATTAAGCAGCCAATATAACAGTAATGTAAATTAAAAATTTTCTAAAGTAACATAATAAAATTTAACAAATTGGCTAACATGAGAGAAATTAAATAATAGAGAAATAAAGAAAGAATAAAATAAAATACAAACTACAATTATCTTACTAAAAAATAATTTAGAAACCAAAGAAAATAATGTTACGAATAACTATCTGAACAAAGAAATTTGCATGAATAAGTAAAGGTAAAACATTCTAAAGAATTAATCTGAATCAAAGAATTTTTAAACTAAACAGCAATAAAATAAATACGAATATATACACGAAAAAAAAATGACGAGGCGAAACACAAAATATTCCATATTATGGAGGTACAAGAGAAAATCGAAGGAGAGCACTCCAGCTGATTTTATATACCTTCGTTCAGCAAGCAATATGAAACTAGAAGGTGACAATTAAAACAAAAAAGCATCCAGATGGTGTTAAGAAACACGGTGCAAACCCATAAAGAAGGTAAAAAGAAATCTTTTGTGTGGGAACATTACATACTAATGGCAAGTAAATCCATGCATTGAAGAATTATGCAAAACAATGAAGAAGAAAAGAAAGAAAATGCGCCTTACTTGAAGTGCCATTCCCCCCCCCCCCTCATCTGTTTGAGCTAGTGCCCTTCGAGATTTTCGATGCAACCGGGTTAGAATAAGAATTAAATAAAACACAGTCCCAAACGAAGATTTGCCACAATGCAAACACTCAAGGACGCAATTACTGAAAGTGTTTGCACTCACAAAAGCAAACAAAAGAGGATTCATCCTTGATGGTCAGTTGAGATATATGATTGGTAATTTTTTTATTTCAATTTTGTTTTTGCTTTTTGATTTCGATTTGTTCAATGACAGACTTAAGACTGATTTATAAAAATTAAATGAGTCGATTCTTATGCGCTATTGTAAAAAAAAGTGAACGCTTTTAGAGCTTAATATTATTTTGTGAAAGCTCTGTAAGCTCGACTTTTATATAACAAATTTGGACACAGCAAGACATCAACTTAAAAAGGACGGGAGAATAAATTTATTGATAAAATGAAAAAAAAGATCGATATAAATTTCCACATGTGTCAGCACAATATTAGCAGCAAATACAATCGCAAAAGGGTCACAATAGCAGCTTTAAAAATGTACAATCATATTAAAATTTATCATTCAAAGTTCACAATCGCTTACAACGCGCCCTTAACAAATGAGCAAAGGTTGCTCGTTGGAAACCCTTTAACCTCATTGTTTTCCAATATATTTTCTTTATAAAATCTAGAAACTTAAAATATATTTCAAGTTAAAATTTGATAGTGAAACGTCTAGATATTTCTTGATCGTTAGGTGTAAAAGGGAATTGTCAAAGGTCTATAAATTTTATGTTAAATACGCGTAAGCATTTCATTTAGCGCTATGAACTGGCTGACAATTATCTCGGAAAACATTATTTTTAAATCAAAGTAAAATGGAAAAAAAACTGCCATTGTTGGAAGAAAATTCCATATCTTTCTCTGTCCAATACTTGAATGTCATATAGTGTAATTTCTTTTTTTTAATAAAACGAACCAATATCTGCGCCAAACGGGATAAGAGCCATTCTAGAACAAGAAACGGAGTCAAGAGATTAATGCTACCATATGCCAACATGCATTGTAGTGGGCACATAATTTAAATATGAAGTTAATCACCATGCTGTGTACGTTCTTATGATGCAAACATAAAATGTTTGAAAAACGTTTATTTAAAGTTTAAATGATATTGTTCAACTTTAAGTAAGCATCAACAACATACTGCTTGAAAAGTTTTCCGCTTGCATCAAAAACGGATCTCCAAGTGATATTACTAGAACTGAAGTTGTGTAATACTGTTCTATTCTATTCTACCATTGTATACCATCCCACTTCCTTACCCACAGGTGCCATAAGGAAATAAAAGGAGGTAAACCTACAGATCGCACAGTGAACTGGTAACGAGTAATATCAGCATTTCAGTAACTTCCCAGCTTGAAACAATAACCAGTGCTGAAATCCATTAGTTGATTCAAAAAAGGTTACCATTTGGTCAACTGTTGGAAGGTTCCGTATTCTATCATCTCAAATGCTAACATCAACTAATCTCAAGTTTATTTTATTTTGATATCCTCCTCTTTATTCGATGTGCAAATTGGCAGCAGATTTGATTTAATGAATGTGAGTGTCGCAGTCTAATAAAATTTGTTGAATTTTATCTAAAAAGTCCTTTCCAAGTTGAATTTCATCCGAAAAACCTTTTCATTTGCTGGTATCCATTTCGTTTGATTTGTTGCCTCTTCAAAGTCCAGAACCCAAATTTGAGCAAAAGGATCACCAGGATTGGAATGAGGTGATCCAAGATGACGGTTATGTCCCAGAACAATAAAGCCTTTTGGACCTGAACCGAAGTAGAGCTGTTCAGCCGTAAATGATGCCAAAGCCATGTTAATGTTAATTTGACGGATGCATTTCAAGTATTGAGGACTCGATGCTGTTAACTCTTCAAATTGAGGATGGATTGAGAATGTTTCTATACTGGAAACACAGCCTGTAGTGGTCAAGGCTCACTTTGGCTTGAAAGTGCAAAGCCTTAAAATGCTGGTAAACATTACCCATAGATCCCAGATATTAAACTTCTATATGGCCCGATATTGACCAAATGAAGATACTCGTTCGCTTGCGATTATTGGCTCTACATTGTCAATCTAAAGATACGGCTCGTACTTTTTTCCACGGCTGGGTCTTACACGTTTTGGAAACATAACATCATTCAAACTAGTAAACACTTTTAATCTGAATGACCATTTTCGGTTTATTTACGTCAACCTGATATAAACGTGCTTAGCAACGCTTGACTTTACTTACTGCATTATTGGCTTGTAATTATTGCTTAGCAATGCTAAACTTTCTATAGCATTAATTTGATATGAACTTCGCTTAGTAATACGAATTTAACGGCTTTGTTGAGTGAAAACGAAATTTCCGCCTGTAAACTTAACACAGAAACTTTTCCCTGAGTTGACAGTTCATTCCAATATATCAAACGCAATTTTTGTTTTATTTTTTGTTTTTACGGCGGTGATAACGGTCTAATCATGAACCAAAAGAATCCAAAGGGATCAGAAAGTGGTGCAAAAAAGGTTTGTAGATCTTTTTATATCAAATTTTAAAAATCTACCATATATTGAAATCCATGACTGAATGGTGACCATCAAATTGGAAAATTTTGTCAGTATGTTATCATCAATCAACCAGTATTAAAACAATCAAGTATGCTCATTTTTGACTATTTTATATTTCCTATTTGACAAGTACATATATCTAAATATAGCTGATATGCACATATTTTCATATTTGGTTAAGGAATACCAATGAACCAAACGTTAAATTTATTTTCGAAACTACAACAAAATATGAAATTTATTATATTTGTATTATACGGAAAAATTTTACAATCAGAAATGAAAATACATGCCAAATATAGAAGAAAAAGCCCAATAGAAATTAATAGTTTCAAAAAAATAATACTTATTTATCGAAAAATTAGCTTAGTTAGACTAAGGTTCTGCTTTTAAGCAACGCGAGGGCTAACATGGGATGGGTCTCATAATTTTAAACTATGGTAAAATTACGAGGACAAAGTATAAACTGGTACCCTCTTCGTCGAACTTCCGAATCACACCATGCCAGCGAGGAGTACGTTTGACTCAAACGAATTTAAATGTCCATCAGGCCAGCATACGAGACTGAACTTGTGTGCAATAGGGTTTAGAGCGCGAGTACCCCGAACCAAATACTCAATCACTAGGTTACCATGACAGCATCGAAAAATAAAGAATTGTTGAAAATGAATCGTCTAAATATTGCCGAAAACATTAGGTATCTTTTTGAGTGGCGAATCCAGGATTTGGGTCGGGGGGGAGGGTGAAGTATGAAAAGTTTGGTACCGTCGTAACAAATGTCAAATCTTATAGCTTATGCAAAACAAAACAATTGAACATCACACACTTTACTCACCAGACAATAAGAATCATAAAGAACACAACAATATTTTCGATAATTTAACAAAAAACACAACGAAATAACTAGCAAAAACATGTTTTTGGCCTTGTCAACACTGCAAATACGAGTGGAATGACTACAAAAGTGGGAAAACTTTCGAGTCTATCAAAAACCAGAAAGAAATGTTTTCACCTTTTTCAAGGGAGATTAAGAAAATAAAGAATTCTGGTCTACCTCTAGAGGGGGAATAGCCACCCCTCTGGATTCGCCACTGATCTTTTTTTTATTATTATTTAATCTAATTCTTCAAAATCTTAAAAATTTCCGTAGAACGTCAAATATAAATAATAATATTAACATAAAAATTCTGCAAAAAAAGTTAACATTGAGACAATCATTGAAAGAGTTACTCATATTAGTTATTTGACAGTTCACCTGTTTAATTATAGATAACAACTATTAATAAAAAACGTGAATAATTGATTTTAACCTATACACATCTTAATCACTTAATACTATGTTCACATCTTAATCCTTCAAGCTACAACGAAAAATTCACTTAGGAAAATATAAAAATATATTAATTTCTAAAAGGAATAAAGAAATTATAATTTATTCCACTGCCAGAAGTGATGCACAAGACAAAGGCATTTTCTAAAAACTTCTTTAAAGAATGCGCTTAAATTCGATTGGGATTCTCGACAATGCCGCGCCATCTATTGGGTTTTATTTTAATGAAATCAATTTAACAACTACATATGCTTTCTTCTTATCGGCTTATAATTCTACTTGAGTGCATCTGTAAAAAGAAATCAATACAGTTTAGATTAAACATTGTTAAAGAATTACGGCAGTCGAATTTCGCTAAATATATCACAAATATATACATTTATAAAACATTAATTTCGAAACGTTACGACTGGCCAGTCGTGCTGCCATCTATAGGAATATTAACGAACAAAAAGATGAAATAAAACGGAGGTAAGAAGACACTTTTATGAAAATAACACAACACATATTGAAATTTCAAACCTTTAATGAAAATAACACAACTCATATTGAAATTTCAAACTTTTACAAATGTATGTACAAAAATATAACTGAATGTGATGACATTTTATGTTAAAATGATTATTTTGTGCAAAGGACTTTACCTTGTAAGTCGACCAAAATTTGGCTTTGAGTTCAGCGAACACATCTTCTTTTCCTTCTAGAACGCCCATACCTAAACGAGAAAAAAATTAATTAGAAAATTAAAATTATTTTAAAATTGAAAGTAAAAATAAAAGTTGCAATGTCGATGTAAGATTTTATGAATTTTATTGTAGATGGGTTTATGATGAAAGTGTCCTTTGTGAATGATAACATAAAATGGAGTAGGCATAATTTTGTGTTCACTCTTCAAGTTAAAAGACCTGAAAACATTGGCAACTCGTCTACAAGGAGTTTCAAAACTGAAACACCCAAAGTATTATGTTAAAGATTTGTCTTTTCGTTTTTCGTAGCATTCATTTATTTTTCCATACTGAGATTTCGATGACCACTGGAAATAACGTATAACATAAATAACGTATGAAAAAAGGGAGGGTGACGGAACAAGTAGGAAATACGTGGTACAGGGTTGTAAGATAGCCAGTACTGGCAGGTGTGAAAAGTCGCTTAATTTATATGGTAAAGTAACGCATTATGCGATCGAAAGTGGCGTTTACAATCCTAGAAATTTGAGCTGAAAGAACTGGAAAGAAACAAAACAGCTCAAGGCAGGCGCTCTACTTTTAAGCCCCTCCCCAATCTTTCTCTGTCCCTTCCGATTTGTTTTACAGATTATTGTTTCTTTAAATCTTTCTGGTTTTCATTATCTTTAAGAAAACTCTTCTAGTTTAATGGATATTAGTGCATTCATTTTCTCTTTATTTGTTTTGTCACAAATCATTCGCTCAAATAAAGATATCATTGATTTTCTAAAATCTAGTTCAGATAAAATTCTCTATAAAGCAAAATAAATCAATATTTTTAGAAGTAAATAAATAAAATTTTTAGTAAATTCATGGAAGAAAATGTTAAGACATTTAATATATTTAGGTATGTTGGTATATCATGACAATGTTAAATTTAATCCATGGTAAGGGGTACTTTTTTTACTTAGCACATTCGCGACTGCGAGCGTGCCGGGACGCTCTTTGTTGTTTTTTTCAGAGACAGAAAGTGTATCAGACGCCTCCCTTTTCCTTCTACCATGTATACCTAAGCTCCCATTTCTTTATATTATATGAAGTCAGACAGATGAAAAATCTCTAGAAAATAAGCCGGTTATTGCGAAATGTAGCCAATATGACCGCTGCAGCGTATGTGTTAAAAGGTGTTCCCTCTTTTTCTTTCCCTCTTTTTTCTCTGCGTTTTCAAGATTGAAATCTCTAAAAGGAATTGCATTAGATTGTTGATGAATCTAAACACTACGCACAAAATTAAATAATTAAAATTTATTAAATATTTAAATTAATAATTTATAAATTGAAAAAAATTGAGTCGTCATTACCTATGCGCGAGCTGCCCCTGCTTAACTCTTTCGGCCCTAATAGGTATGTATATATGTCCCGGAGATTAGACTTCATTCCCAATTGGGTAATATAGAGATTTACATTTTTTTTAAATTTAATTTACATTTTTTTACATTTTTCGTCAACATTAAATTAAACTACTTTTCATAGATAAATTGTAATCGTGCAAAAGGGTTAAAGGGGTCAAAACGGTTAAGATATCAATTGATGTTTTTGATAATAAGAAGTATAAAACAACTAAATAACTATTAAATTTTATTAATTACTCTTTTGTTTAACTTTATTTAATTTTTCATTAATTAATGCCTTTTTTTCGGATGAAAATGGGACCATGAATATTTTTTCTCCAGATAATACGTAAAAAAGTTTAGAAAAGCCATGAGATGGATGAAAGCACTTATTCAAATCTTCAATCAGTAAAATGATTCTTCCGTTAGTTTTCAATAATCCCAGTAACATTAATTTTCCCCATATGAATTGTTTGCATTTAGCCTCTTAACAGTGTAGCCAAAACTCAGTTCGTGTGCCCAATCATGGCAGCTACATTACGCTTATAATCTAAAATCGAGTCATTCATAGACGCTACTACTACTACTACGCCACGCTACATCCCCGTTCCTAGAGCGGAGATCGCTCCTGTTCAGTTTGGAATGGATGTGAGTGGGAGGGCTGGGGGATCTTTAAAACGAAAATAATTACGAGAAAAAAGGAGAAGAAATATTTAAAAACTATTGGAAAAAAGATCTGAAAGGGTGGAATCGTTTTTAAATGTATTCTAATTCTGGAAAAGGCAACAGCAAGATTGTTGCTGAACTAGCAATGCACAACGTTTTCTTTTTCTTCTGAAAAACTGCGCCATTCAAGGAGGGGAATGGAAGAAGTTTACGCTATCAGTATAAATCTTGCATACGAAGTGTTAACTAGCACAGGTACCAAAAGAGAAAAAAATGAATCCAAATATACAAATATATAGGAATACAAAAGCAACACGCACTGGTTAAATACGTTCTCTAGAATAGGGTGGCATGTAGAAATGAAAGAACAAGTATCAACAAACAATAAGAAAAAAAAAAAGAAAACAATAAAATGAAAACAGACATAACAAAAAACGGAGGGTAAATTACTTAAACACGCAATCTTCTACAAACAAGCTAACACGGTTCAAGGAATAACATTTAAAACAATAAATGCATACTCTTATAAAGTTATAAATAATTCATAGACGCTATCATTCAACACAAAAATGTCCGGCAATCCATTAACGTCTCAAGCGTTCTATGGGCTCTTAATTGAATCAATAGGACAGCACATTCCCAAAACAGAAGAGGATCACCTAATTAGACGGTTCAGAATACTGCAATGCTAAGGAGTTAGCCCTTAAAAGCCCAAGTTTTAAAAAATTGATTTAAAAATGTTTTTTAACTTTCATTTCTTGAACAAAACATGGGGAAAATATTTCTAAAAGTCCTATTTTGTTTTAAGTATGGTTTATGGCTAAAAAACAGTTTGTTACCGACTGAAAACACTGGGCTTTATTTCAGAAAAAATTTCCTCGAAAAAATTCTATAATATTAAACACAGATGAATTTTAATAACTAATAATTCGGATAAAGCGCTTCCTTCCACATTGTAGAATAAAATATGGTATTCTCCAGCGTACAAACAAGCAACAAAGATGCAGGATCAAGTGAAAAACATCAATTTATTTTTATTTCTTATCATCACTCAGGCTGCTATCTATATGCTGTAAATTGATTTAATAAAATTTTCAATATATATCCTATTGGTGGCAGGAATAATTAGGAAGATTCTCAAGATTTTAGAAGACAAAATTGGGTATACTGCTTAAAGGCAACATTGGACATTTAAGGGTTAAACAATATCTAAAGGAATATCCTACTTTCGAACCACCCAGAATAAGAGTTGTGTCGAAAACAAATAATCACTGTCTTCCAAATGAATCAATATATGCATAAGGCATGCGTGATGCATAGTTTACGTATGAATCGCACGTGTGGTCAGGACATTTGAAAGCCCGTTTTGCTGCATTCCGTTTTAATCTCTTCGAATCAGGTACTCAGGAATATTTGCATGAAATAGAGTAAAAGGGTTTAGGAATGACAACTTTACGGATCTCAGAAAATAGATGAGTATCGGTAAGATGGATCATTAGAAATTTAAGTTCAATAATACATAAATAAGACTGGCGCCTTGCAAGCGGTAAAAAAATATGAAACTGGACACATCAACTGCTCATAAATCAATGCAAATTCAACGCTCCAACTTGAAAAACGAGTTATATGCTCTTTTTTTTTTATCCTGATTAATGATCTAATACCCAGATACGAGCTGATGTGTTTCAAGGCAAGAATATAAACAAACAGCAATATCAGTGACAATGAACGAGTATTTTTTACTTCTCGTATACGAAGTATAGAAGAGAAAGTACAGTAAAATTTCGATTAACCGTCAACATCTGGATAAGGGCTGTGGCGAATAACCGAACAGACGGATAATAGAAGTGTCTTAATATATATGTCTACAGTAACTTGAGTTCATTGCTGGGTTGGGACGAAAATGAAAATAGAATCCTTTAAAAGTGAATAATGCACACATATTGTATTTAATTTTACAAAACGATCAATATGAACTTCAATACAAGGGTAATGATGTACAGAAATTACGGATTAGATTCTTTTAGACGATGACGGATAACAGAAACTGACGCTTAAATCAGTGACGGTTAATTAAAGTTTTACTGTATTATAATTGTGAAAAATTCAACCTCGAGAGTTTGATGAATCTCTATGATTCAGACTTCATTGAGACCGAAAACTCTATTTTTTAATTACTAGAATGACCCGATATTTACTATGCGAACGTAAAATATTTGAAAATACGGTTACAAATATTGTTAAGTTAAATTATTGTTGGACTTTTAAGAAAGCATCAAATCATACTGTTTGAAGTATTACACATGGCAGTACTTTTTAATCAGAATTAAATACATAAACTTTAAAATCTTAAGAACGAACAAAAATGTTGCCACACAAATATCTACAAAATAAAACATCTAAAATAAAAAAAAGTGAATAAATACAAAAATAATAAATTAAAACACGGGAACATAATTTATCATCTTGTGCAACAATGTAATCATTATGAAATAAAATATTCGCTCGTGCGACATGAATAATATGGAGAATAAAATATCGGCAGATGTAACCGTCCGTAAACTTCAAACAGAAACCCTGACCACGCCTGATAGTTCACAGAATGCATAAAACGCTTTTTCTTTTAATGATGGTGCTGAGGGTCTAACGATTCTAAAGCAGATCATTCACATCTTTTACAAACTGGAATTTTTGGAACACGGGAAGGAAAAAGCAATCGTCAGTTTTAAAAACCGATGGAAATTAGCATAGCGGCACGGGGAAGCTGGAATTCCAACGACATCAAAATCCAGCACTTCATACCCCGATTCCAATTTGGGGCCTCGAACGAGGGTGGCGGTACATCAAAAATTTTGAATAAAATCTTTTTTGTGTTATATATTGCCCCAATCGTAATTAACAGTGGAACAATATATCCCATCAGTGATCAAATTACTACAAGATTATCTTTACGAAGCTGTAAAGTTGTTTCCCTGAAATGCTAATCTTATGGCAGGAAAGATAGTTTTACAGATGATAGTTAAATTTTAATCATGAAACAGACAGGTCGAAAGGGTTAAAGTAATATTAATTACCAAAATCAATTTGTAGAAATCCTGTCATGAATTTTATTCTTATTTGGAATCAACACCAAATATAATGAAGCAAAAATTTATTCTTCAGAATAATACAAGATCATATAAATTATTTATTTTTAATGTGTTCATTCCTGTTCTTTTCATTAATAAGATAAAAAACTGAAGAATTATGCGTTTTCTTGAATGCACATACTATGACCCAAAAATTAGTAGATGCCCCGTTTTTAGAGAAAGAAATAAATGGTCGCCTTATTCAGAACCTATTTTGAACTTACACTAGAACTACCTTGGGACGAACCTCGTAATTCTGAACCGTGGTCAGAAAACGAGGACGACACTTGAGCTGACACCTTCCTTTCTAAATTTACACTCTATATAAGCAAGAGGATGTTTGACACTCGACGGATTTCACGTCCATCAAGTTCGAATATACAGAAGATCTTCAATGGTCGTGCTCAAACTCACAACCCTCCGATCACGAAATCGAGACTTTGCCACGTGGCCACCGCTGCCACCAGATGGAAACAACCGATTAAGACTGGGAATACAGCTAACACCAATAATGTCAACTTGTAAAATTTCATCTAAATGTATTAACAAAAAAAGTATTTACTTTTTCTGGTTCAAAAACAGTATGGTTCATTCCATACTATTTTTAAACTAGAAAAAAGAAGCAATTGCTCAGCTAAATTTCAAATTACATCTTGCTGTGCAGAATGTTAAAATGTTAAACCGTAACAGCAATTAACATACAACTATGTTACAGAATGAACTTTCAAAATTAGAAGAAAGTGTTAGACTAACTTCCTTGGAGCAGAAATGAACTGAACTTTAAAAAATTATGAACAACCATCAAATGACATAATGATCGATACAAATGCACCAACAATATTGCGCATCCTGTAACACAACCACAACAAGATATTTTTACTGCAAACGATAAATATACTCTCTAAATGAGTCAGGTTCTTCTCTCGCATTATTTTAATTTAAAATACTCTTTGGTAAGCATAAATTACGATCGTAATAGGGATTATTAATTAAAGTAGAGAGGGAGAAACACCAGAAGGATATTTTAAGAAAATGAGAAGTGGCTCAAAATAGTCTCATAATTTTAGCCAATTCTTATTACACTGGTTGAAAACAGAAGAACAGTTCAGACACTGTTTGAGAACACTTTATCACAATGATTGAGAAAAATGTTGGCTATGTAATATTAGAAAACTGTTTATTCCTGTTTTGCCAAATGAAAAATATACGAGAGAAATTATTTGACTAAAAGATGTAACTCAAATTCTTCCCTCGTGATGTTTTATTTTCAAATACTATTGAAATTCATCTAGTAAGATCGTACTAAAAATTATTAACAATTACAGGAAGGAAAATGACAAGCAGATTATTTTAATAAAACCATAACAAGTGCTGAACTACTGGAAGGAACCAAAATATTTCAATTTTAAGAATTGACATTAATGATTATTACATAAAACATTACTACTTTTTTTTATTATTCAGGTTCTTCCGAACAGTAAAGATTTTACCCGTCAAATTGACCAACTACTCTCTTTCAAATGTTTCTCTCACTCATTACATTTTTAATAATTAACCAGTCACAATCTTCTGATAATCACATTTAGCAACGAAACCTGCATCTGTTATGCATCCTGTGATAAAAATATAACGAGATATTTTTATTGCAATGAGGCATTCTCTTATCATAAGAAGATAGACACACTGACTGACTTTAAAAATTCTACCGCAAGTATTTTATAGCAGGCAACAATAGAAAGATAATAGATAAAATATATCATAAATTTCTTTCGCACATGATACAATTTTATAAATAGATAGATATTTGATGCTAAAAACGTCTGCCGAAAATGCCGGGTGAATCTGTTTGTTTTACAAATATTTGTACAGGTGGAAAGGAATCGGTAACAGTTTTTTTAGTAACTGTTATCAACTCTAACGAATTCTATGTTACTATTTTATGTAGTGTATTTTTGTGAAATATGAAGGGGAATTGTAACTAAAAAATATAAAGATATACAAATGAAACACATCTTTAGATACTCACAAATAAACAATTAAGTATATATTTTCCGATTTATTTCACACACACTAGTTACATCTTTTCAAGCTTATTTCATGTAAATTTAATTTACCTTTTATAGTCGCGTGTATATTTTCAAAATCATTCCCCGTAAGTTGAACAGCCATTATAGAAATGTTCTTTATAATATTTTAAAGTTCCATTTTTGTAATTTCTCACAATATGAGCATAAAAATATTTAAATAATATATGTAGATCTACATTTTCATTGATGATGTACTTCAGTTGTTAACCATAAGATGCATGAATATTTGCTTTTTCACAAATTTATACTCATCATTCGCAGAGACGGAAACCCTCCACGCTTTTGCCCATGTGCCAGGCAGAGTTGATTTTTACCAAAATATGGGTGAAGAGAAAAATGGAAGGGGGAATGTTTACATTTTACTTAGCACGACTAATAAAGAACTCCGGAAATGCGCTCACCTAACTCATTGCCCTGTCACTCCTTTCCGGAGAAAGATTGTCTAAAAGTGCTAGTCTCGGGATTTTTAAACGAAAAATACATACTATCACGTTGCTTGCAAACAAATGGGAAATTGTTGAAAAGAATGTATATGTTACCGTGAAAGACCGAAATTTGGAGAATGTCGACTTTCACCGGTGAATGTCAACATTCACATAGTAATGTCACCGGTGAATGTCAACATTCACATTTGGAGAATGTCGACTTTCACCGGTGAAAGTCGACATTCTCCAGTTTCGGTCTTTCACAGTAACATATACATAACTTTTAAGAATTTAATAAAAAGAACATTGTATGTTTCCCTTTCACATACCATTAAACATATATCTGTTTCGATCAAGCGACAATAAAATAAAAATTCAGTTTGGAGTTACATATGTGCTTTAATGACGATTATACTGAAATCTCAGAACTCCACAATTTAATGTAAACGTTCTGACTATCAATAACTCCTGTGAATTAGGGTATAAAATAACAGTATTAAAAAATTCTAATAAATATTTTTAAAATTCAGCTCAATATTCTTCTCCTTAAATTTGATTGAAATTGAAAGGAATAAAATGGTTGTTGTAAACGGTGACACACTGTAAATCCATATTTGTAAGTTGAATAAAAACTATCAATTTATCAAACTATATTGCTGATTTCTCACAAGATGAAAAGTAATTTTCCATTCTGTTAGTTTCAAATACGGGAAATAGGTAAAATACTTTTAATGCACAAATAATAATGATGATCGGATGATACTAAGGTTGAGAGGGTTCATTTGATGCCCATGTATGGAACATTAGCATACGCTATGTTTTATAAATAAATCAACTGATTGAAAACATAAAAAATAAGTCAAGACTGAATTCTTAGAACAAAAACATTAAAAGCTGTCATATGAGATAATTGCGGAAAGTTGATGTCATTTTTAGCGGAACGTTTTCAGTCAAAAGACCCACCTATAAAATACATGCTATGTTAAAAATCCAAAATGTATGAAAACGTAAATTATTTTCCAAATTAAAAGTTTAGAAACTTGCAGCATTAAAAGCAGTCACGTGACTGACCGCCGCTTTTCGTAACGCTTTCGATCAATTTACTGATTCATAGAACATAAGTAAACTGGATTTTTTCTAGGTTTGAATTTGTCACCGTTTGGCAAAATGATCTCCCCAATCCCTCCTTCAATGGCTACGAGCGTCCCGAGTTCAAAAAATCTGATCACTTTAAAACAAACACTATTTTAAAAATCCTTAAATCAGTAAAAGATTTCCCTGCTTAAATTTAAAATTCAGAAAATGTGGCCACTTTAAACATAACATACACTAAGGTAAAAATCTATAAATCATAAACAAATCATGTAAATTATTTTCCAGTTTAAAATAATGAAAAAAAATCGTCTGAGATTCTCTTTGTTAATTTCTTGCTTAAAAGTAATGTGATTCAAACTTACCGGTAAAAAATATAGTGATAGTAGTTGGCGAGCACGTAAGTAGGTCCGTTGCCACTTTCGCCATTACTGTCCTTCCAGTGGCTGCGGGTAAAGCATAATCCAAATATTTGTAGAAATTGAAAAGAACAGGTGCAATGCCCGCCGTTCCAATGACGGCAAACCTGCCAACACTGCTCCAGTCTATAGACTCTTGCTTCTTATTTATAATTCTAACAGTCTGCTGAGCAATTTCCGCACTTACACACATAGTTCCATACGATGCAACGTTCATCAAAAACGGATGCTTTTGAAACATTCGCTTTGTTTTATTTAAAATTTTTACAGCGCTCATTTTTCAAATGTCTTAATGAACGCCAAGCAGGCTCAACACAGCATAAATTCAGCAGACAACCGATCACAGCAATAGATCAAACGATATTCAGAATGAGAACGAAAGCAAGAACGGAATCGCTGATTCACAACTGTATTAGCGCTCTCCAATTCATTCTCCACCTGTTTTATTGCTTATTTCATCATATACGGGTGGCGTAAAACCATAAATGAAGAAATACTGGATGGATGAAAATAGCCACGTGTGGAAATACGTCAAGAAGCGGAGATAGTGAACGTTATCAATAAGACTGCTCGGAGAAAGTAAAAGAAGAAATTTAATATTGTTCAATCAGCGTGATAATAAATGTAAACAAATAAAGAATCGATATTGAATCATTTGTGAACAGAACAAATTATTATTATGATTAAATAAACAAATAAATAAACAAAACAAAATAAATAAAAATGATTACAGGTGTCCCAAAAGGTGGAATAAGCATTTATTTCCTTAAATATTCATCCGAGACATATACTTCCAATTACAAAGTTTCTTCAAATAAAGTAAGAATTTGTTTGGAAATAATTCTACTTCTAAGGGGATTGATAATAAAAAGGTTAAAAAATTCATTTTTATGCGGACCCGGTAGCGCAAAAATGTCAATTGGTAAAATGTTTTCCTCACATTCATCTATCCACATATAAAGTTGCACACTCCTGTCTACAAAACTTAAAGAGTTATAAGAAGACAAATTTATTGACTTAAATCACTTTTCCATACCTCCCATTGCTGTTTAATCCAGTCTTTCGATACATATTAGGGGAAATATACATATTTCATTTAGTTATTAGGAGGGGTGGAATCATGAAATAACAATGTATTTATTAACTCTTGTTAACTTAAAAAATAGTAAAATAATACATTAATTGAAGTATTCACAAAAATAGTTCATCTTATGAACCTTCGAAAAATGCCCACGGTGATATATCAGCAGTGATGGCTCATCTGCTCAGAAATACAAGCAATGCTATAAAAATATTACCACAATACAATTGAAATACAATTTTTCAAAAGCAGCTTTACCTTCAAATACTCCAAACTTGTTGTTGTAATTATCTGAATTGTATTTTAGAAAATTACAGTCTTTTTTTTTCGATGAATGACTTTTAACAACAGAAAACGAATACGTTGCCTGAACCAGCCAAGTTCCGTTCAGACAACATGAAAGTTAATCCAAAAACTAAGAAGAAAAACCAATCAAGAGCGTGAAGACCAACCTTGGGTGAGATTGAAGCAAGAAAAAAAATCAATAGTTGGCCTTTCGCCAAACAGGAGCATCCGAAAATCCAGTTCTGGATTAAGTTCAAAGCCAGAAAGCACAGATATCCGCCTTTGCCCATTATGTCACTTAGTTGTACGCAATGAGCGAATTTTGGTGCTTTCCAAAACTATTTAGTGTGCAGCCCCATCCTATGTCTGTCTTGCTTTTTCATTCATTTTTTGCCTTCTTTTCTCATTTTATGTTTTTTCGTTGAGAAGAGTGGAGAAGTAAGCAAATAAGAATGCAAACAAAAATACGAATAATTTTTAAATTTTAAAAATAATTTTAGTGAGTTCTGCAACTGTGCAGTCCTAAAGGACGACTCGCCAATGCCTTTAGGTAAAACTTAATAATACGCACAACGCTAAGAGCAAATAATTTAACAATCTTGTCTGATATTATCCTATTTCCTTGCTATTCCTTGAATTTTCATCTTCTCAAGTTGCCTTCCATTCTTTATCAAGACGATATTTGCAGCTATCTGCCAATTACATTGGCAATTTTTTTTAAATCCATGATGATTGGATGATGTACTATTAGACAAATATTTGCACTTCGCAGTTTTTCTAAGCTGAATAAATTTGCATTTCTGCATCTGCAATAAACATCTCCAATGTGAATTTCTGAACAGCCCCTTTAAATTTAAAAATTAATATATCTTTGCAAGTTTTGCAGATAATAGAATCATGAAACTCATTGACACTTTTGCTCTATAAGGAACATATAAAAATTTAATTTTCTTAACTTTTTATTTTCAACTTTCACAGAAGCCAAAGTGTTTTCAAACAAATTGTTACCTTATTTGATGAAATTTTGTAATTGGTAGTATGTGTCTAGGGTCAATATCTAAGGAAATAAATGCTTGTTCCACTTTTTTGGAACACCCTGTATATCTGTACCTCAGAACCAGACGCAGTTAAGTCCAAAAATGTCGATTTTTGAGGTTATTAGAGTTTTGCATGTAGCATCTGATTTTGCATAAAGCTATAACTATGTCTGTTAACTTATCTTTGTCTCTTTATCCTACTTTTTTAACCCAGTAGTCCATTTTTAGCTCTCGTTGTCATAGTAACCGTGAATTACTCCAGCTCAATGTTACTACCCTCAATTTGTTTGCCTGCTCCTGGCTCCACAGTACCTAAGGCCTTTAAGGTGTTTCAGTCTCCTTTTATATTTACTAGGGTCATAAGAGCATAAATCCTCATAAGCAACGGGTAAATAATTTCCAATTTTTACTGCCATTGAAAACTGCCATGCTAAAGGTCTAATATAATGTTTAGTAGTCAAATTTTAATTTAATTCAATCAGAAAAAGATTGATTTTATTAGAATCTCCAAAATAAGACATAATGAAAGGAAATCAACTACAAAATATAAAATATGTTTTATTTAAGAATATTAATAAATTATATCACGTTGAAAATGTATAACTATATTGTTGTCACAAAATAAAATTGTATCATTTGTGGAATATTTTTTAATGAAGAACCCAATGTATTTACGATTTCCTATAACGCTAGTATGTGCACTGAATATTAGACAGACAAAAGAAGCTTGCGTTTGAAAAATTTACATGCAAAAATACAGAGCATAAAGATCTACACGGTTTCATATAAAAACATGTTAAAATAGAACATGAAGTATTTTTAGTATGGTTTCATAGAGCCATTTTTTTATTAAAAACCAGAGCTGTACCATAAATCCATTTTACTATAATTCATTCTTTTAGCTACCTTTTCCATCCAACTAAAAAAAAAATTTGCATTAGATTAGAAATGAGGAAAGTCTATTTTCTGTGTTTCGTTAGGTCTATGTCCAATAATATTATCGATTTATATTAATAACTTCATCCAAAACTGTATTTAAGTGACACGTGATTTTTTTTATAAAAAAAGAACTAATTCGGTATTGATTGCCAATTTTATTTTATTTTCTTACAGATAATTTAATTTTTCTGTTTCTAAAACTTTCAGTTTCTTAGCGCAAACCAAAATTCCTACATTTCGCTTTTATTCTTCTATTGTTTCTAATTTCACCTGCAAAAAAATTATTGTCAAGATTTCCGCAAAGGAACATTCTGGAACAAATGGGTGTTAAATTAGGAGGACTTTTAGTTACCTTTCTAGGAAGTAACTAAAGGAAGGAGAATTTTCTTACCGCACCAGTTATCTTTCTTTCCATACTAAAAACTAATGTAAGCTAGAGTTTATAAATGTCGTCATTCAACAGATAAGCAACTAAAATATGCAGCAATAAAATAAAACAGAATTACTTTGACAATAACCTTCGGATTTATCTAAGAACGATGCTGGATTGTACTTTGCAAAGCCGCTCGGTTTGCTCTTCAGTATGTCAAATAAAAGACATTCAGGCGTGGCAAGAACAAAGTGGCCAATTTTTTTTGAGCTCCAACTAGGAACATTCTATAAACAATAACTACTCAGGTTGTCAGTACAGGGAAGAATAAGGGATCTATCACTACCGACAGTTAAAGAATCACAAATATGATTCTAATGTTCAAGGTGTACGAGAATTGTTGGACCCATTTCAAAAATTAATGAAAAAAACTAATAATGTTACAACTACTGTTTTTTTTTTCTAAATGAGAGCGCATTTTAAAAATATTTTTTCAGATAGGTAACAAGCCGTTACGGTGGTATGGGGGGTCGTAAATTATTGAACATTTCCCATTTTTGACAGCCATTAACTGAGAAACTATTAAATCTAGAAGAAAAATATAAGCATGTATTTGTAGGGAATTTTACGCTCTTTAATTTGTTAAATCAATTGTAAGACGAAAACTGGATAGTTTTCGAGATATTCAAGAAAAACTAAAAAAGGAAACCAGAAAACGCGCATCGGCTTCTGCTGGTCAATAGCCATTGCGTATGGAAATCTCTCGCTGTAACAAATTAAGAACGCCGTAATGGTACGCTACCTATCTGAAAAAAAACTTTTTTATTTGCTCTCTCAACTAAAAAAGAAAAAACTGCAGTTGCAACATTGTTGGGTTTTTTTATTATTATTAATTTTTGAAATGGGTCCAACAATCCTCGCATACCCTGTATGTAAAAGTAAATGAGATAAAAATAGAACCTTGTTTTTATCACCAGAAATCGATATTCTGCGTAATAAAATTATATTTACAACGAAAGTCGTTTAATCTCCTGGGGCTCTTTCAATAGCCTTGAACTGCGTAGAAACTCTATTTCTATAATCGCAAGTGGTGTCCTCTTTCGTAGTTGTTCACTTGAGTTGCTACTAACTATAACCCAAGAATGGACAGATGGAGTCATGGTGACTCCGGTATCTACTGCAACTAAGATACCGCCCCTGCAAAGATATAGAAAAACCCCTCCTTTTAGATAAGCTATCTATAAATTAGAGCCATTCGAGAACTAGACTCCCTTCATGCCTTCTGTTTCCTGTTCAACTAACATGTAGTTTTTCAGACCCCATGAGTCAAATGGGACCAAATGGAAAGACTCGGCATTTTAAGAACTATCAGCAGAATTTTTTATTATAATAACTAGTTGAAACAATACAGAATTCAAACTGGAATGTCATGTTTGACAACGATACCATGCTTCAGCTTGCAAATTATAGGCTATTTATTATTATATCTGACCGTGAGAATAAAAATTTGCATAAAAAATGTATTTTAATGAATAAAAATTGCCCTTGTTTAGTTTCTGCGCTCATAAAATAAGCCAACCCTTCCAAAGAAAACAAATCTTAGAGTAGAGAAAAATTGATTCCCCCTGGTTCAACTGAACAACGACAGCGGTAATGCTTTGATTCCATGGAATAGGTATTTTATTTGAGGGGTGGAGTGTCGAGGAACAGGGAATAAGTCAAAAACTGGGACGACTGGCCATTTTAATCATTTACACTAATGATAAAATAAGTCTATACATGAAAATTTCATAATTACAATATGAAACTGCCATTATTCATTAAAATATGGTGACTAATTTTATGCATAGAAAATGTTGGAAAGGAAAAATTCTTCAGAAGCTTTTTTTTTAAAAATGAAATACTATTAGACATATTTTAATACGAATTATTTACTTAAAATTTAATTTTTTTTCAATTCGGGACAAAGAGTAAAAAAACCAGAACTGTTCCGGCTCGGAACATGTGGTCACTTCAGTTAAAAACAATTCCGAATAACCTCTTTTTCTTTACAAAGAGTCTCTGGACATACATGAGCACGCCGCTCCGCGTAAGTTCGGTCGCGCAGTGCCAAAATCGGTCGTCAGTGTGAAAATCCGATGATAAGTGGCGTGATGCTGTCGAATGTTTAGAAAGCCAACTTCTCTTAAAATCCATTTAGACTGCTGGGCCATAAATGCTGAAATACGACCGGTGTGGATAGTTGTTGGAGAGGGAGGCTCTCTCGCACTAGAGGAAATCCGAGCAGGCGGAGGGTGAAGTAGGTGCAGTAGGGGAAGGGAGTGACCCGTTTCGGACGGTTTGCGTGGAGTGGACCATAAATGACTTACCTAAATGTATGGGCTGAAAAACGGAATGGGGTGGAGTGCCACCAGGCCATTTCCGTGGAACGGAGCGCTCGTGAATGTCCATCTGGGAATGGGAGAAAGTTCGTTTTATATGGCCAGCCATTGGCGGACGTCACAGTGTGAGCATGATAACTCTAAAATCGCAGCTAGCAAAATGTAAGCAATTCGGCATATAGCTTTATCATCAGAATTGCAGATAAGCGAATACGTCTCCAGATTGACTGTTTGTTGGCAGGGGCGTATTAAGCTTGTTGGGGGACCCAGGCGCTGAAGTTCTTGGGAGCCCTTTGAAAGTATAACGCATATATACTTGTGAAAATTTCAACTTTTCATTTATGATGATTTAAAATAAGATAATTTCCCAAATTTTTAATCGCAGTAACTATATTTATGTTAGTAACAATTGCTTTATAACTACTCTATTATCTGATTTTAATTACCTTATTAATTAATTTAATTAATCGTTGCCAATAATTAATATGTTTTATATTCAGTAATTTTAAATTTATATCTGAAATTCGTGTTCTTAAATATTCACATGAAGTATTATCGAAATAACTTAGGATTCATTATATAAAAGTAATTTGGGTTTTTTTCTTCCAAAATCACTTTAAGTATTACTATCAGATAAATAACTATTGTATTCTACGCAACTTTTGGCCATTTATGAATCCCAAAATGATAGTTAATTTGATTCTAAATACTGAAATATGAAAAAGCGAGAATGACGACAACAAGAAATGTAATATTTAAATCTATACCAGTATAATCGATGCACCTTTTCTCTTCTTCGGGGTTCTTATCTTGAAGGACCACGGGTCTATTAAAAATCCCTTTATTTCTTCCTATTTAATCGTTAAAAATTTTGGAGGCGTTAAATCAAAGGAACGCATTTCAAAAACGCAAAATGAAGAGGGACGTCAAAAGTTATTCTACAAAGTACTTCCAGCGAAATAGAAGGTTGATACCAAATTCAGCCCATTCTGAAATTTGTTCATATTATTCCGTAATTTAAAAAAGGTAGATCGAGATTACTTTGATTGAACCATCATAATAAATTAATACAAGCATATAAACTTAAAATATTTGACCATTTTCTTTGATAAATAACATAATACTCTAATATACTTGGAAAAATTAAAATAATTCATTAATTCTAATCCATACTCTATGTTTATCAGAAGTGATGCAAAATAATAAAATTTATTGTTTACTTTTAAATTAAACAAAGCTCAAACACAATTCTTCAAGGGGGAAAATGTGGTCACGGTGGCCTAGAGGCGAGATGCCACGGAGTTAGAGGTTGAAACCCGATTCCACAGAAGATCCGTCGTGTATTAGCCCTGTTGCATTCTAAATCATATGTAGGAGATCAAACGTCCTCCCACAGGTGTGGTGCGGAAGTTTGGAGAGGGGAGTGCGAGCTCAGGTGTCGTACTCGTCATCTGACCGCGGTTCAAAATTACGAGGTCCGTCCCAAAACAGCCCTCGTTTTGCTTCAAAACGGGATGTGAATATAACTAAACTAAACTAAACAAATCAAAGGGAAACTATTATGACTGTTTATAAACTAATTCTAAATAAAATGAAATTCTAAATAAATTTTTTCTGGAAAATTCATTATTTATTTTGAAGGTATCAAATGTTATTTAAAATAATTTTCTAATAATTCAGTAACATTCTATCACAATCAATGCCAAGATAAAAAAAAAATGGGAATAGAACACAGATTAAAATTTGTAATCTTCATTCTAAATAATAAAGAAATTTACTGAATTTAAAGAAATCTTACGTTAAAAAAATTTGGAATGTTACACTGAATTTAAATGGAAGTAGCGACGTTACTAAGTTTACATTTATTTAATAAAACTGAGAATGTGGTATTAAACTTGCATATATAAAAATATTCAGAAATTTTAGGAAATTTGTTCGATATTATTTCTTTTCTGAAGCTGAATGAACTTATGTAATTCCATTAAATATTTACTGTCATAAATTATTGAACTCTATAATGATAAATTAAATAAAACATACCTTATTAGTTCTATTCCTCAGTAGAAGAAGAATTCTTTTAAAAATGTAATGAACACCACAATCTTCATCATGAAATCTGACTAAAATTCTGCCTTGGGGTTTTCTCGTCGTCTGAAAGCTGTACGAACTGCTTTGAAAAAGTATGTAAGCTTCAAATGTGTGTAAGCTTCAAAAATACAGCAAACTTTCCCACGTTAACGCGATCTAGATGCATTAGGATATTTAAATTTTTAACAAGGTTTCATCTGTTCAAGTACCCTGATTGTGATAATAAAAAGCGGTTTTAAACGATGACGGATATTCGCAAATGATACTGAAAAGGGGTTTAACAGAAGTATGAAGGGGAAGCAGAAGAACGATGGATATTAAATCCCCTGAAATAGTTAAATGACTAAAGGGGAACAGGGAACTTCTCTACTGAACTGATCTATTGCTACTAATGACTGTAGGTATTCATTGACAAGAAAAGCACATCAATCAATCTAATAATTGAAACGACACCTTCCTTCGAAGATGTTTTCTTTGTACTGATTGGGTTTCTTTCTCAAACCTGGGAAAGTGAATATCTGGTCATCTGAACTAAGCTTTTACATATGTTTAAATCTGGTTGGTGTGCACATCCGATTTGTGTGGAATAAGTCATTAGTGGCAAATTTTCGTAACGTGGGGTACATTGATAGCTGTTGGATATTGCACTTAGAACTCCTATGACGCTGTAAATATAATCAACGGCGGTTTTGCGCAGCATTTTCTCTGGGAAACCGGAAGAGAACCTTACCTGCAATTAGAGCTTTGAGAAAGTGCGGGATGTATGTGCACAATACCCAACTACTATTAACGAAATTTCTTCTGTTCAGGCACTCTGATTGTGATAATAAAAAGTGGACTCCCTAAGTTAAAATCGGATATTTGAACAGGTTCTTAGAGGGAAATTATCTACTGCGATATTTAAAAAAATGCCGCTTCATCTCGGGGCCCAAGGCGCTCGCCTGGTGCGCCTAGTCTTTAATACGCGCCTGTCTGTTGGTCTGTCTATTTGTGTGTATATTATCGCGGTAACTCAAAAGCGCAAAAAGCTATAGAAATCAAAATTGGTATGCGGTTTTGACACTAAAATTGCAATACATGTGTAAATTTTTTTACCTAGTCAGTCAACAGAAAGAAGTTCAAAATGCATATTCGATTCTCGTCACTGTACAACGAAATTAAAAAATTAGTCATATTTGTCAGTACAGTAGAGCATCAATTATCTAAATATCATCGGTTAACCGTAAGCATTCCAGTAGGAAAATTCCTTCTTTTCCTATACCGTAAGCCTACTTTATCTAAGGTATGTATTTGTAAGACATGCGATACAAAATATGTATAATTTTGTGCTTAATATCACTGTTTCATTGTTTCTTATTTCTCCTATGACACATACAATTTTTTTTCTTAAATGATCGGTTATCCGAAAAATCACTTATCCGAATACTCCAGTCCCCAACTGTTACGGATAATCTATACTCTACTGTATTCGAGAAAGTGGAGGAAGACTTCCTCCAGTGGTTTTTAATGGGCATGGACCACACATGCTCCACGTTACAAATGGTGCTATTAATCTTAACATAAATAAAAGTCATTGTGGGTATGTATGTATGTTTGTATCTATGTTCCACATCTCCTCCTAAACCACGGCACTGATTTCAACCAAACTTTGCACACTTATTAATTAAGACGAGGGGAAGATTACTGTCAACTTTTTAAAGCGCAAAAGTTAATTAAACAGTCAGTTGATTAAAAAGTAACCGAAACTGTTTTTCCGCTGTAAGTTCGGAACAATTTATCCCCCGAAAATTATTTTTATACCATCTTAAAGTTCAAAATTTTACCTTTTTAATGATATCAATTTTATATCCTTCATTTTTTATTAATTTTTCAAAATTTAATAAAAAGTTGACACGCAGACGATTTTAAAATAATGATACTAGAGTTGATACTGATGAGTTGCTAAGCAACGGTGCAATTACTTTGCCATTATTTTTTCTGTTTATTTTTTTTAAATATCGTTTGGCAATGTTTTCATTGGTTCTTAAAGAATTCTAAAGCTTATTTAATTAGATTAAAAAATCACCGCAGTTCATATTACCGGTCATTTTTACCTGCGCTCCCTAAGAAATAATAAATCCTTAATAATATATTAAATGAGAAAGTGTGTCAGTTTGTTACGCTTTCACAGCCAAACTACACGTGGAATAACTTATTTTTAATGTCAAACATCACATGATCATAAAGCAAACCGCTATTATGTGATATTTCTGAGAAAATAAAGAAATAATTTATTTATGGAATAATAACTGAAATTACTCAACTCAACGCTTCCTAGGTATTCAACCATTCGTGGTCATCTCTGGAACAAACTTGGACTTGTTTCTTCAGCAACCTATAGATTTAAGGAACTCACAAGCAAAGTCTTTGAAAATAAACAGAACCTTCATATTTTCCTCCAGAACCTGAAGTTTTTTGACATTTTTTAATTTGAAGCTTTTGTGAATACGGGGATGATAGCCTTTGCAGCTAAAAATCCCAAAAAAACCCTCAAATCAATCAATCAATCGACGCTTGATTTTCATTTTTCGAGTTGGCAGTCTATTTAATTTTAGTTATTTAGTATCTTTTCCATGTCAGATTTTATTCAAGAAGCTGTCGATAAATTGACGTCGGGACAGAAATCTATTGATAGATATGATATAGCTGCAAGAGTTTTTAGATTAAAATTTAGAAACTAATGTTAATTATAACTAAAGGAAAATATGCGAAGATATAGTATTTTGTTTTATGTATTCTTTTGAATGGTAGAAGTGGATGACATATAGTATGATGGATGGTATATTCCACAGATTGATGATACCATTGTGTATAATGATGTAATTTACAGTAACGGAGAATATATGAGGAATAGAGAATGGTTGTTGAATTGGTAATTTTGGCACTGATTAATGAAAGTTTAGGTCAGATAAATAAAAAAAAAATTGTCACAAATGGAGGGAGGTATTACAGAATATCTACCTGTAGATACACTAATGGGCAATAATAATTAACATCAACTTCTTCATATAACAGATAACAAGTTCTTCAACTCCTTAGAATTGTCAGGAGTACCCTTCCGAGAAGTTGAGAATAAAAGTCGGTGTGCCAGTACTATTGATACGTAACCTCGAAGTACCGAGACTGCGCACTGTTACAAATTGCACACCTAGGTCCAAACGTCGTGAGAGTGTTTTAATTTCACGCATTCCGATAATACCGAAGGATTTACCATCCAAGTTCAAACGGCAACAATTCCCTTTAAAATTAGCATTTGCTAGGTTCAGGGACAGACACTCAAAGGGGCAAGCGTACATTTGGAAAAATCATATTTTTCCCATGGGCGTGTGGCCTGTTCACGTGTGTCCAGACCACAAAACCTCTACATCCGTGCAAAAAACGTAAAACAAAAAACGTAGTATACAAAAGTGTGTTAGCATAGATAAACAAATTACCTAACTATAATAGCATACACTCCTGTTAGTCGTCCAATTATGTATTATCAACTGTCAAAACTTTTAATTTCCCCTTTCAACATATAATGAAACATTTACATTCGTGAATTTTAAAAAATTAATTATTCAAATTCTTCGCGCACGAAGTCGCGGGTAACAGCTAGCAGTTAATAAATTTCATTAATTTATCTTTGTCTTGTCACTCTGAAAACAAATAAAATACTTCCGTCGGCAAGCCGTTAAAGGGGTTCTTCTAAAGATAACCGTACTAGTTACCTAAAATAGCTCTTGACTGTCACACAGAGTAAGTAACGTTTGTTTGAAAAGCATTCACTTGCTCTGATTTCAGAATGTGTTTTATCATGAACAAGCAGAAATGTTCAGAAAATAAGTGAAATTCCAAAGAAAGATAGTTTAGTCGTTTTAAATTGTTTAAGTTGTTTTTATGATACAGAGGAACTTGGCTAATTCTAATGCATTTTTTGATTTGAATTCGTCAGTAAACTGAATTTTTTTCCTAAGGTCACTTAAATTTTCCCATCAACATTATGTTAAAATATCATCTATAATTCTAATTTATTTTGATTAATTCGAAGTCAAAACTACAAATCATAAAAAAAACTATTATTATTTCTGAATTGTTTTCGTTAGTCCACAGTTTCGTTAGTTCACACCACATTTCTTAATTGTTTTGTAAGTCAGGGGTCCCCAAACTTTTTTCCATCGTGTACCCTTTGATTATTCATTTTGTTTTCGCTCACCCCCTATTATCCAACTCCCTCCCCTCCAAACCACCCATCTATGCAAAGAAGTTTTTATCAATAATTTTAAGCTCAGCTTAAGTTAGCTAGCTTAAAAGTGAAATGACTCGAATTAATAACATTTGCAGAACTTATTTTTGAGTTTACATTTTATTCCATTTTTACAATAGTATTAGTTTAACGCCAAAGAAAATGAAACTAGTATTGTAATTATTTCGTTTTATCTTATAAGGATAGATAAAAATTACACTTAATAATAACCAGATATTCAAGTGATATAGTTATTAAATAGCAAGTATTCACTTGGGGAAACAAAATTTAATCCCTTGTGTTTTCGTGCTTCCGCCATTAACAACTTTGATTTCACGTACCCCCAAATGGTCCTTCGCATACCTCCAGGGGTACGCGTACCATAGATTGGGAACCTCTGATCTAAGTGGATAATTTAAAGGCTTAGTTCCCTGGAAGACTTGTCTTCTCTACAATGCATTCAAGCAATAAAAAATTTCTCATTTAAAAAAAATTTTGAACACGTTCGCTGTGAGTTGAAAAGTTCATTTTGAAGTTTTATTGCACAGTTTTATTGTGCTGCAGAGTAATTGATTAATAAAGTTACTTATTCACTGAAATGTTTATAATTAAAATTTTTAACTATAATTATTATCACTTTATTCATTTAATATTACTTATTTATTAATAATTAATTATTTATTAAAATTGTGGCATATTAAAATTACGTATCTACTATAATTTTAAGTTTAAAAATCATCCTTTTCTCTAGCTGTTCTCATTTTTAGACGGTTTTTCTTAATTGGAATTTTGTGGATGAATATAATTTTTTATTGTGGTCCCGTCAACTTCGAATCACCCAAGTTCCACCAAAATTTGATACATCAGGTAACTGCATACGTAAAGGGAATGAATTAATATTCCATATTATTTCTTGAAAATAAGCCTCTTTAATTTACTTCTTGGCAGTGGCGATTCCAGGGGGGGCTATCGGGCTACAGCCCCCCCCCCAGAGCCAAGATAGAATTCTTGATTTTATTTAACATCATTACAACTGTTTTTTCTTAATTTCCCTCTTTTAAAAAAATAATAAAAACGTTTCAACATTACTTTCTGGCTTGACAGGCTCGAAAATTTTCCTACTTTTGTAGTCATTCTACTTGTACTTGTAGCTTTGACGCGGTAGAAGACATTTTTTGGCTAGTTATTTCATTGTAATTTTTATTTAATTTTCGAAAGTATTGTATTGTCTTTTATGATTCTTATTGTCAGGTGAGTAAAGTCTGTAAAGTTAAAGAGGTTTGGTTTATTTTAGCCTTGAGGTTTGACATTCATCACGACGATACAAAGTTTTTATGACCTCAGGGGGCGGGGCCCCCCGCCCCGCCGCGGAGATTCGCCACTGCTTCTTGTGAAAAGAAATCTCTATAGTTGGTTATTTTAAATGAAAATAAAATCCCAACAATACTATTAGATCTACAGTCACCAATGAATGGTTCCCAGTGTTAAAATAGGTAAAAACTCAAAAATTCATAATGCATTCCAATTCTTATCAAACACATATTACAGTAAAATGAAAAACCTAAATTAACTATATCTTTAAAAAAAGCGTATACTGCTTTTAAAAACATACGTAAAATGTAATCATTTCATCTGTATAAGGACGTTAGATTTCACTTTCTTCTTTCCTCAGAATAAAATATTTAAGTTCATAGTTCGGTTTGGAATCCAATTTGTTTTTAAAATGAGAAGTCAGACAGAATAATTTAATTAGATTAACGACCCATTTTGAAACAACATGAGAGCTATTTTAGGACAGACATTGTAACTTAGAACAGTTGGCATAGGACAAAGATCACAACTGAACCAGCACCTCACTCTCCAAATTTCCTCGCCACACCAAAGTGAGGACGAAAGACCTCGAGATTTAGTGTGCACTAGGCCTGGCAAGGAGATCTTTGATTGAATCGAGTCTCGAACTCAAGCCTGAAGTCGATACACTGTCACCAGACCCAGTAGCGGTTATTGGGAGTAATAAGCGTGTGTATGAGAAGGGGGGCAAAAAATTTATAGACGACTAAAAGTATCGGGGAGTATAGAAGGTAGACAGCAAAATTTAAAAATTTAGCTAATAAATGAACTAACTCTGCTGGGCACTACTGCTTTTTTACAATTCCTAGTTTTAGGCAGTTAAAATTAAATAAAAATTTATTTTTTTTCCCCGCAAAAGTGAGGGGGGCCTCCCTACTCGCCGCCACTGACCAGACCACCATGGCCTGGAGAGGTTAGAAAGGAGAATGAAAAAAAAGGAGAAATGCATTAAGTTCTAATCCGATATATACTATTTGTATATTCCTTATTAAGCCAACTTAGAACGTAATAACAAAACGTAAATAATATACCGAATTCAACTCAGAAGAAAATGCATTCTATATAAATAATTAACTCAATGTCAGAATATAAAAAAAAATAACACATTTATTTTTTTAAATAATTACATCTTTGTCGGAAGAAAAACATTACAGTTTATTCAATTTTGCACAGATTTTTATAAGGCTAGATTTTTAGTGTCATATAAAGAATTTTTCACCTTGACATCAATATAATGCAACGCAGTGCATGCATATAAAATTTTTTTTTTCTTAATGGCATTTTATGCAAAAAAATGTTTGATAATACGATGCACGTTTGAAATTAAAGCATATGTTTAAAATACATTTACAGCAATATAATACTGACAATTCAAAACTTACCCGTAAAAAACATAGCTATACATGCGGGAGAACTGCACAACTGATCTGTCAAAACTTTTTTTACCACCATAGCACCTGTTGCTCCCGGAAGTAATCTATCCAATGCCCTATACCAGTAAAACAGTGCAGGTCCTATACCGGCCCATCCAATAATCGCATAGTTTTTAACCATATTCCAATTTATCTCCTTTTTTTCAGGGTTCATTTGCATCAGTATACACTGCTGAGCAACTTCGGCACTCACATACATGGTGCCAAAAGACATCATGTTCATGAGAAGCGGTCGCTTCTGGAAAATTTGCTTCGTACGGCTCCACATGGCAGTGCACTGTTTTCAGCCGACAACAACAGAACCAAGTGGCAGAGCGGCGTGGCCTTGGCAGGCAATCAGATGTCTCGAATTTTGGCCTTTTATCCTTATCGTGAAACAAAAATAACAAAAGCTAGAGGAGGATGTCCCAATTATTAGGAAGTGTGCCAAGTTTCGGTGTGACGTAACTTTGCTGTGTCATACGTACGCTCTGTAGCTTTGATTCGAGAACAGTTAGTGTGAGAAATGTGAAACTGGGAATACGAAAGATTTCTTTCTTTTCTTTTAAGCTGGGTATCTTATCGTTTTAGAGTGGTTGATATGGAGATGTTTGTAGTGATTGAAAGGTGATGAAAATTTCATTTGCGTCACTTTGTTGAATGCTCGAGTTACGTAATGAAGATAAAAGAAGAAACCGGCGGTCTCCCCTAAATTCCCTCGTATACTTCCCAAAAAGGGGGTCATTTTCCCTCTCCCAAGGGTCGCCATACGTCCAGTATAAACGGAACTGTCATCGTATTACACTACTCAGTCCCGTATATATATCCCGTACTATTTGTCCCGTTTTCTTCCTATTCTCTGTGTCATTACAATTTTAAAATGACTTGCGCCCAATTTTATAATTATGTGAAAGAAGAAAATGATATAATTAAGGAAGTTAAATCAGTTTTAAAGTGTGACTGGGCTAAAAAGGATTAGCCTCGCATCTTTTTTTTTATTATTCTACATGTTCATTTTATAAGATTGCTTAAATTTTATAGATTTTTTTGATCAGAGTAAAATAGGCTATTATTGTTTAGCAACGGATTCGGAAACCCTCTGCGCTTTTCCGCATGTGCCGGCAGAGTTATTTTCATCAAAAAAGGGGGAAAGTGAAAAATGGAAGGGTGATGTTTACATCTTACTGAACGTGATCTAACAAAGAACTCCGGAAATGCGCTCATATGACTCATTGCCTGACACCCCTTACCCCGTTTAAAATCGTCCAAAAGTGATAGTCTCGGAATCCGTTGCTGAACAGTATGTAAGAACACACTTTTTTCATGTTTTATTTATTTAGCACCTAAACGTCCCGTATAAATGCTTGGCAGTTATGGCAACCCTACCTCTCCCCGCGTCGATAAAAAAATTCGAACCTACTGTAACCCAGAATGCAATGATTATCCACGAGTTCCCTCCAGCTCACGCCAAGGTCACTCTCGCCAAGACGCAAATGGCCTTGCGCCATACTAAGAAAATTGAATATGCAATTTGAAAACCATTTTTTTAACCGATTGAAACAAAAATTGGACACAAATCTACAATTAAGGTTACAAGGCCACATACCAAAAGTCATTTATCTAAGTCATTGTGTTAAGGAGTTATTGTGTTCACAAGTATGCGATTATACAGACCAAAGACAGTCAACCCTTTAACATATTTGACCCAAAATTTGATACAGACCTACATTCCCGATTATAAAACTGTGTACCAAATTTTACCTATCTAGCTATTTAAGATCTTGAGTTACAGCGTTCACGTGAACGCGGACATACAGACAGACTTCCCGTAGACGGATTTTGTCCAAAATTTGATAGAAACCTACAAATTATGTGTACAGATCACATACCAAATTTCATCCCTGTAGCTCTAATAGTTTTCGAGTTATCGTTTTCACAGACAGACAGACATAATTCTAAAGTTGTGTTTTTCGGACTCAGGGAGATCTAAAACGTGGAGATTCGTCAAAATTTCGAGTTCGAATTTTTAGCGATTACAATGCTTTCTCTTTGTATACTTCGTATACGAGAAATTAAAAAAATGAAGAAACTTGGGAAACTTGGCTAATTTGAATTTGAATGGACCACAGTAAGAATTGGAATTTTAAAAAATAGAAATCAGGAAAATTTTGACCGGGCGAGGAATTTGTTCTGGAATGGGTGAAATTCTCAGACGAGTTCGTAGGTGGGACATCCAGTTCAAATGGAGAGGAAATGGGTGGGGGGATAAACTTTTCATTTCCCTTTAAATCCTTTAATAATGAAGATAAGATTATTCAAATTAGGCAAATAAATTTCTCATCAAAATGAACAGCTTTTGTAACAGAAGTTCTTTGATAGCTGTTACCCCTTAGAAGTTAAGAATCGATAATTCTACTCGTAGTTAACATCGATAAGAACATAGCAGCATACGTTTAAATTTCGTTCATAATACGCGGGAAATACGATGGCCTCGTGGTTGAATCGTTTCGTATACACGAACCGTCGTGCACACGGCCCTGATGCAAGCAATATCTGTCGAGGGTCGACAGATTTCATATTGATTTCATCGACAGAGGGTCGACAGGTATATCATACATCCTACGCCCTCCCGTTGGTGTAGTGTGGAAGCTTGTTGAGAGGAGGGCCGGTTGGTTCAGGTGTCATCCTCGTCATCTACAGGGCCGTACCAAGAGGGTAGCGAGATTGGCCCACGCCAATGGCGCAGGCAGAACAGAGGCGCAAAAATGAACAATTAAAAAACTTAGTTTAAGAGTTAGATTGGTACGATCTGTTGTGCAAACAAAAAAGAATTTGAAAATAAGTCTTCAGTGACTCACTAAACATTACGGGAGTGGCTCGTTGTTTTGTCCAGTGGTCAAGTTGCCAGCTTATCTGGTTGTGACCCCCTTACAGAGAAAGAGAGAAAGGGACTGCGCTTTTTATTGGAACAAAATAGCAAGTAGCTTTATCTTACAAACTGATTCGGCAATGAGCACTTCGAGTTTCTTGCTGCCGCAGGAAAAAAAGTCCTTCCAACAAGACGAAAAGGGTCCTTCTTTGACCATGGGTGTTGTTCTTGCCTAGAAAGGGCAAAACAACATGCTTTTTCTTCTTTTTTGCATCACATTTTACAGTCAGAGCAGCATGGCCGAATTTGGCTCTTGCGCCAATAAATCCCAACCAACTCATTTTACAGTCGTAAATTAGATGGACAAGGAAATTAGCCGCCTTAAGAATCTTCTTCGAACCTCTAAGACGCTGATCAGAAGGGAGGGAGGGCAAAAATTCATGTAATTTGACTATTAAAAGCTCAAAGGAAAAGGGGAATCGCGCTTTTTCTTCGAGTTTTGTGCTTCAGTGTGGGGAGGTTTTATTTTATCTCGTTTACTATATTGTAGGAAGGATACAGGGGTCTCGTCCTTATTGGATGAGTGGTCCTTTGTTGTTTCTTTAGTGGCAAATAATAAGAAGGAAATGTTGCTTTTCTGTTTTTGTTTCATCAGAGAGTGGGAGCATAAGAAATACTTTGACATTTTCATTCCTTTCTAAGAAGATAAATTAGTTTTAAAGAGGTGAGCTAAAATTATTTCTGTATTTTTAAATTGCGTTTGTTGTATTAAATACTAGCCGCCTTCTACTGCCAGCTGATTCGCCCATTCTACTAATTATATATTATTTATGCCAACCAGTTTTTAAAACACCAACTTATTTAAATTTTCGCAAGCTAAGTTGAACTAAATTTTAAGGCAATATGTTTTGCATCTAATAAAATTAATGACTTTGATTTTTACATTCAATTGTTAAAAATGTCTTAGACAGAATGACTCTTTAATATCATTAAATTCAATGAAAATTAATTTCTATTTCGATCGTGCATAATTCAGATTTAAATTACATTTATTACACTTTATTTATCTGACTATAACTTGAATGCTTTACCTAATAATTACAAATAAATAGATGGTATGATTTCCATTGAAGATTATCTGCCCTAAGTGAAAAAATGAATTTTAGATCATAGCTAAAAAGTAAATCTATCAAAATAATACAGTAAATCTATTTAAAAAGTAAATTTATTTCAAGTAGCAAAGAATTAACAAAAAATCAGACTAAAAAAACTGGAAAAGCAACGAAAATGGCAGCATTTCATGAGAACAAAAGAAGGTTTTATATTGCAATAATCAAAGTAAATTTTTATATCACGTTTTTTAACATAGCAATCTTGTCAATAGAATATGAAAGGGCATCAAAACTAGACTTCAATGAGGTTATAAATGAGTTCGCTTCGCTCAAAACAAGGAAATTAAAATTGTAATTAAAATATAATTCCTGATTTTTCACTAACAGTCATTACAAACTATTTATAGCTTTTCAACCAAATGTTACAGTAAATTCACCATTTTGAATTTTTAATCATCTAGAGCAGCCATTCCCAACCTTTTTTCACTCGCGTATCCCTTGATTAGTCTTTTTATTTTCGAGTACCCCTTACTGTCAACCCCCGTCACCAACCACCTCTTCGCGAAAAGAAGTTTTTATTAATAACGCCAAGGTTAGCTTAAGAATCAAACGAATCTTATGAATTTTATAAAATTTATGATTTTTTCACTTACATTTCATCCCATTTTTCAAAACAGTAATTGTTCAACGTCAAAACAAATGAAAATAGCATTGTAGTAATTTCATATTAATACATATTAATATATTACGAAAACTAACAATTACTCAATTACTAGATATTAATTTACTTTCTCTTTTTTTTTAATTCCGTAAATAGGCTTTAGAACTCGTAAGATTTTCATTTTTCAAACGAATCTGATGAAAAGAATTTCTAGAATATTCTTATATTTTGTGTTTTCCGCCATTACCAAAATCACTTTTGAGTACCCTTAACTTGTCCCCCAGGGGTAAGCGTACCACAGGTTGGGAACCTCTGATCTAGAAAAAATCATTTGATATTAATAAAATTTGAATTCAGTTCGTATATACTCAACTCTTAATTTCAGCTCTAACTTCCTTTATTTCTAATTAGTAATTTATATGTTCTATACACTATACATAGGGCGAAGCAAATGAATTATCTTCTCTATTATGCATCACACAAACACTAATGTTGAATAGCTGCAATAAGCAATAAGATATAGATTTTGTTTTATTTTCTGTCTTTTAGAAAATATGTGCAATTTGTAATTTGTTTGATTATACATTTATTTTGTAGTGTACAGTATTTTTCATGAATAGAGTTCATTAAAGAATTTTTTAAGAATACGTAATTTTTATAAACCAATTTAATAAATCATAAAATGTGCTAAATTTGAGTATAAAAATATTTGCAGGAATATAGTTTTTCCGGGTAGGGTTTTATCGAAGGGATGAAAATGTGTCACGTAAGGGGGGGGGGGGGCGACGCAGCTTTGCCATTTCTGCCAAGGGCCCAGGATCACCTCGGTACGACCCTGGTCATCTAATCCCGGTTCAGAATACGATGTCCGTCTCAAAGTATCCTTCCCGTTGTTTCGTAAACGGGACGTAATCAAACTAAATCAACTCGCCCATGATACTGCAATACTTAATTGCTTTTGCATGACGATTGCAGGCTACTTACTAACCATAAACTAGACAGAAAGGTCTTGTTTTCCTTATTCGCAGAAAAAACGAGATGGAGTTACGCTCTTTTATCTCGATTGATAAAAATAACTACGACTGTCTCAACAGTAGTTTTCAAATGGTTAATTAGTTTGTTTAATATCTTGAATAAAATTTTGGTGAGAAAGTCAAGTTCAAAATTTGAGGAGGTAAGCAACTGCCATCTCAATCTGTCCTGTAAAATTCTAATAATTTAATTTTTCTCGGGTAACCCATCGAACAAATTCATAAAGAGTACTGAAAAATGGCATGCAAACACACACAGTTCCTGTGTTGATTTCCTTGATTCTGTCCTCAAAATGGTGGAAGTTTCCAACATAATTTTAACCCTTTCCAGTCAGGAAATGGCATTTGGTTGGCATCACCGGAGTATTCTGCTTTTAATAATCAATCATCACTTGCACTCATACTGCATTTACATGTTCCTAAATGGCAATATGATCTGGATGCAAATTAAATAATGAATGAATAATTTCAAGCATAAAGTATTTCTAAATTGTTTCTTAATATTTATTTATTTATTTATTTTTACTAAGAAATAATAATTGGGTTGAAAAAAGTTAAATGAACTTTCAAAAAATGAATTTCTTCGAACATAAATACAAATTTTTAAATGCAAATACGGGTAAACTCCTGTAACATGGGTTTGCTCTTTTACGGTTCAGAACATTCATAAAAATTGATAAGAGTGTTATGACTTAAAAGTAGTAAAGGAAGTATTCTGGAGAGATTACTGCACTAGTAAAGCGCGTATATCATTACAAGCTTCAGTCGCATAACTACAATAACATTACAAAAAAATTCACTTGGCAACAGTCCATGATGAATACTGGAATGAGTCCAAAGAGAAAAACGAGCTTAAAAGTTCAGTATCCTCTAAACGTGACGTATATCTGTTCTGTTAAATAATCCTCAAATATTGAGCCTGTTGTTGCTGTAAGAAATTTTTTAATTCAGCTATACCAGCGGTTCCCAACCTTTTATTTCCTCTCGTACCTGTTGATTAATTTTTTTTGTACTTTTGAGGACCTCCTACTGTCATTCCCACTTCATCCCCCAAAGAAATCCTCCCTTCGCTCTAAGAATTTTTTATTAATGACATTATGGGCTTATGTTAACTTCAGAGTCAAACAACTTGAATGATCTTAAAAACATTTATGGAATTTAGTTTTGATTTTGCATTTTATTCTATTTGTATAATATTTTTAGTTCCACGTCCTAAAAAATGAAAATACAATTGAACAAAACAATTACTCATCGCGATAATCAACTATTCAAATAGGAGACAATTTTAATGCAGTCTTTGAGCTTGTTTCATGGAGCTGACTTTTTAAAATTTAGGTTCAAACGAAGACCGATATAATTTCATATCTAGAGCTGCTTCAAGCACAGTGGAATATTTGTGATTAATATACGCTCGAGATCATTGTACTCTTTTCACACGTTCTGTGTTTGTGAAAGGTATTAAATATTTTATTGTTTTAATACCGAGTTCTTGGTACTTTTCTTCCACTTCTACAGAGTAGGTAAGACTTTCGATTTGCGTAACTTTCGCTTCTCACACGAACATGGGAGAACAGAGTTTTATAACCTTTCTTTTCATTTTAATCCTTATGTTTCGAATTTTCTGCCATTACCAATATTACTTTCGAATATCCGCTCGTACCACAAATTGAGAGCCTCTGAGATAGACCAGTGGTGCGCAAACCGTGGATCGCGACCCCATTGGGGGTCACGATAAAACTTTTGTAGGTCGCTAAATTTGAATTTTCAAAGAAATTTATTTGACAATAAAAAAATATAAGGTTTTTCTTAAAAAACCGGGCTCGCGATCCCCTAGGATCGCGACAAAATTTTACGGAAATTGAGGGGGTCCGAAATGAATGCGCACCACTGAGATAGACGAGTGAATGTTGGTATGGCATCCAACTGTGGATCTGTATAAAATTTACATTGAAATCTCTTTACGACGGTCTGAGTCCTTCGCTTCAATGCAGTTTGCGAGTAAATTTGCTTCTCCATACTTTTCACTTTCTTGTATCCGAAGTATATAAAGAGAAATTAGTGTAATCAGTAAAATATTCAACCTACAGTTTTTCATGAATCTTCTCGTTCTATACATCTCCGAGTCCGGAAAAACCATTTTCGGAATTATATCTACCGATCGGTCTGTCTGTGAACACGATAACTGAAAAACACATTGAGATGGATGAATGAATTTTGGTATGCCATCCAACTGCAGATATATATAAAACTGTCGAGGAAATCTGGCAACAGGAAGTCTGTCCCTCCGTATACATGTGAACACGATAAAATAAAAACACACCAAACTGAAATTTAGTATATGGTTTTATAACCAAAATTGTTGTTTTGAGTCAAATTTTTGAATGAATCCATCAAAGGGTTGACATCTGTCAAGTTGCGTATGCGCCATAGACTTGCTGCTAATAAGCAACAAAATGGTGCGTAAATATTAGTTAAATAATTAGGTTCTGAATACCATTTTAAAAAAGTAATTTCATATATTTTCTGACAACCTCCAAAGGAATGTGCAACAGGAAAGCGCTGATAGATATGTACACTGAGCAAGTTGAGCACTTAGCAACTAGAAATAAAGTAACTTTTCCACACACACACACGAAAAAAACCCATGACAATTTAAATATGAACCGTTCCATCTGAAATGGGTGTCATTTGACGGTAAAAAAGGGACAAGTGTATTACGACGCTCACGAATTTTTTCTTTACTTATTATTTTATTTTCACTTATTTTTATTCATTTATTGCATAACTTCACATTTGATGCGCAGACACAAGGAGTTACCAATTTGCAGTTGTTGTTGTTGTCAGTGGCGGACTGGGTTTCAAAATAGTGGTTGTCAGGACTCGATGGGGGCCCACTCACATCAAATATGGTATCTTTTTTATACAGGATGTTGCTGAATTTGACCGACAAATTAAGAGGGGTGATAGTAAGCATCAAGCGGATAAAAATTACCATAGAACATAGGGTTACAAGCGACGTTTAGTCGGTGAAAATCGTAAAAATACAGGGAAACCGAGAATTGTTGGACACTTTTCAAAAATTAATTTTAAAAAACTAATAATATTTCAACTACGAATTTTTTTTTTTTTTTTTAAATGAACGAGCATTTTTAAAGATTTTTTTTCAGATAGGTAACACGCCGTTTTGGTGGTCCAGGGGATCGTAAATTACTGAAAATCAAAAAATTAGTTTAGAGCCATTATCTGCAAAAATATTAAAACTGGAAGAAAAATAAAAGAAACATAAAAGCATGAAATTTTAAGGAATTCTTTAATTTGCTAATTCACATGTAGTGTGAAAACAGAAGAGTTTTCGAGATATTAAAGAAAAACTAAAAAAGGCACCACAAAACACAGATTGGCTTCTGCTGGTAGGTATTTCATCCCCAACAACTGTGCCAAATTTCAAAGCTTTAATTTCAATAAAACTTAATTGTACCAAATTTTTTTTTCTATTTATTCTTCGTTGACTGGACTATAAAACTTACTTGCTATTTTGTTTATTTGCTTTAGAAATGACGCAGGAATTTATCTAGAGAAAAGCTTTTCACTTTCTCTCTCTTTCATACACACATAATCCTGGGGGCCCATACAGGCTTATGTTTAAGGGGGCCCACTTGCCATCGGGCAAGCTGGCCAATCCGCCAATGGCTGTTGCTATTCTTCGGGAGTCGAGCACTTAACAACTAGAGCTATAGTGATTAGATAGAGGCAAGTTTTAAAATTACAAAAAATTGACGAAAAACAATCCTTTATCTCCCGATACGCAACCGGGAGACATCAATCAATTCGTTATTGTTTTTCCTCTCTCTTTTTTTTTTATTCCGCTAATTCGGATCCTTTCCACGGGTTTTCGAGGTACCTAAAATACATAGAGAAAGAACTTTAATTATTAAAAAGTTTAACATGAGGATTTGATGAATTTCTACGTTATGCATCTCCCCAAGTAGGAAAAAACGCAACGAGCTAAATGTATGAAGTATAGCATGAGGTTCTTACACCAAAACTGTAGATCTGTAATAAACTTTGAATCGAATCCGTCATCGGATGAAGGACTTTTCATAGCACATACTCGATATGGAAGGATTTGCGCTGATACTACAACAAGAGCAAAAAAATGCCATATATACAAAGATATTTTTTACATGTGCGGTACCATTTAAGTTGAAAGATAGCACATGAATTTTTAATTACTGCATCTATTTATTCTCACACTGCCATTCAAGTCCAAGGAAAATATTATGCAGTTAATTATCCAAATTAATAATTAATATTATCCAAAATTCAACGTACTATTATGAGAAGTAGGAAAAGTAGAAACAAGCCAAACATCACACGATCAGAAACGCTAGCCGCATGAGTTAGAGAGCGTTATTCTCCAATGCTATAGTTGAATTTCAGCGCTACTCATTTAAAGTTCCGACCTCTTACAGAGAACATGTAACTGTTTATGAATGCTTAGTTGGCGGACATGTCGACCGCATTTCTAGAAGAAGTCTCTGCAAATATCCTGGAAATGCCGATTAATTTTAAAAGTGTTCAATAATCCATCCGCCGCTGCTGTGAAGCTTGTATAATTGTGAATGGTAAGAACACTGGGCAGTCGTTAAACCTAAACGTGAACACATACTGTCCAAATGTAAAGTATCACGAAAAAAGAGTTTTCACCCGTTATTAACTTGCTATTCCTGCATCACCGTGTATGTTCTAGCTCATCCGGGTGACATTTTCGACCATACATTTCTATGTGATTCTGGCTTGTTTAAGAGATTTTTACCTCCCTTAACAGCTTGTACACTGAATTTTGAATCACCCTCTATACATTGTTAGTTATTGCATTCATTTACATGTGCGTTGTTACTTGTCCATTGAAAATATTAAATACATATTTTTTGTGCGAGTTGTGGTGCGTATAGTTAAAAATATTTTTTAAAAAATTGGAAATCAAAGGGAAAACAGTTCAGTAATGAAACAGACATCATTGAAGAGGTAATGTTTTGAATTTCCTAGGATACTATCTTCTGTTGTTATATAGTATAGAAATCGCAAATGTGACGAAATCAAAAAACATTAACAAAACATCAGTTTAAAAGGGAATTTCCGATATTTTTCGGGCAAAGTTTCTTAAACTATAGATTGGAACAACAAGTGGAGGCATGGTCAACAATTTTGGGAAGGTGAAAACTCTCATAGTGTATTCTTGTTTCAGGTTTATCCGCCATATGCTTGGTGCAGTTTGTCAAATATGGCTCTTGAGCCAATAACTCCAACATCCATCCACCCTCGTTTCAGATTCTTCAAAATATGTAAGCAAAAATAATTTTAAAAAATTATCTCAATTTGAAGAATTTATTAAAATTCATTGAATAACAATTTTGATTTGGATCTTCTTACAAATGTTATCAATAAAAACTTAATTTTCTTGATTTAATTTTGATTTTTGGAGTCATGGCAAAACATTTATAAGAAAATGGGATTGAAAATTTTTTTTCGTCTGAAAAAGAAGCTGTGAGTGGAAAAAAATTTAAGAGGCCCTCAGGAATGGCGCTAGAGTATGCCTGACGGGGGGGGGGGACGGTCTCCCCGACAGGGCACAACCTGCTGTACGGAGGGACGAGTGTAATGAAATTTGTCTCAAATTTTCGCCAGATTATTATTTATCAACTAGAGTTGAATACCCCATACAAAAATTTTCCCAGACAGGATACAATATCCTTCTATCGCCACCTCTGGAGGCCCTATTTTAGACTATTTTTATTGATACCATTGAGAATGTTTGGTTGCAAAACATATAGGCACAATAATTTTAGATTAACATCTGGTTTCAAAGCAGACGAGGGTTATTTTGGGACACACCTCGTAATTTTGAAGTGCGGTCAAATGACACCTGAGCTGGCACCCCCTCCAAACTTCTGTATCACACCAGCAGAAAGACCATGTATGAGAGAAAGGGAATAAAGAACACTCTCGATTTTTACTTTCTCGTAAACAAAGTAAAGAAACAATTCGAGAATTTGATGAATCTTGCAGTCTGATATTATGTCTGTCAGTTTGTCTGAGCTAGATGGATGAAATTTGGTATGCTGGCTTTAAACCAAAACTGTAGATTTCTGTCAAATTTTGGACAAAATCCATCAACAGGAAGTCAGCGTTTCTGTCCTTATATATGTAAACATAACTCAAAACAGAATGAGCAACATCAGAGGTTCCCAACCTGCCGTATGTGCACTGGGAGTATGCAATGGACCAATTAGGAGTATGTCAAAGTGCTTTTGGTAATGGCAAGAACACAAAATATAAGTGATTAAAATAAAAAAAGGTAGTTACAGAAATTCATTTCCTCCAATGCGTGTGAAAAGCGAAAGTTCTGCAAGTGCAAAAGCCTGCTTTGTAAGAAGTAAAAAGAAGAGTACAGTGATCTCAATATTAAGCAATAAAATGCTTAATACTTTTCACAAACACAGAACTTGGGAAAAGAACATACTCATCTTATGCATATATCAATAACAAATATTGTAGTAAGTTCGATGCAGCTTAGGACATGAAATTTTACCTGTCTTCATTTGAACTTAATTTTACAAAACCCAGCAAGGAATCACATTGAAATTGTCTTCCATTTGAATAATTTATTATCATGATGAGTAATTATTAGCATTAATGCAAATTTACTACAATGTTTTCATTAGTTTTAGAATGGAACGAATACTATTATAAAAAATGGAATAAAATGTAAAATCAAAAATGAATCTAAAAAATGATATTAAATTTAATTTGCATCATTTGACTCTTCAGCTAACCTAAGCCCTTAACATTATTAATAAAAATTTCTTTGCCCAGAGGAATGGTTGGGGGAAGTGGGCATATGATGGTAGAGGGTACTCAGAAATAAAGACTAATCAAGAAGTACTGGTGGCTAAAAAAGTTGGGAACCGTTGTGCTAGAATGCATGAAATTTGGTATATGGTTTTGTCACCAGAACTGTAGATCTTATTAAATTTCAGACCAAATCCATCAAAGGGCTGATTGTCTATCTGTGTGTATATGAACATGATAACTCAAAGTTATAAGCCAGAGGGATGAATTTCAGCATGTGGTTGTTGAAATATTACAATTAATTAAAATGAAGAAAATTACAGATCTGTTATATTTTGGACCAAATCCATCAAAGACTAGACTGTTTTTCCGTTTTTTGGTCAATGTGAACATAACTCAAAAGCATAAATGAAATTTGGCGTATGGTGTTGGTACTAAAATTGTAAAATCTAAATGAAATTTTGACCTAATTGGTCAGCGAGAAGAGGTCCAAAATGTGTAAATTTTCTTTACCAAATGATGAATGCAGAAAAAAACATGACATACTACGGAAGTAGGCAAGATAGTCGAGAAGAAAATACTTCGACTGATTTTATTTTAAAACCATTTTTATATACATGCACAAATGAAATACTTCCTTTTTAACTTATTTCTTTCATTATAAACCAATCAATTCAGATACAGATTAATTTGGAACAGTATGGAGAAAACTATGTGTTTGCTGCAATAACTGTAATTACTCACTTGTAATAATTTTCTTTTAATGTTACAATAATTTCTAACAAACAATTTAATACCAAATGCTTCTCACTTAATTCAAATAAGATGTGAAATATGCAACGCATGGCATTGAAATGAAGAATTTCTACCTAACAAAAGGTAAAAAGCATATATTTTTTGAATGTGTGTATTCCATTCTATGAAAAGTATTCTTTGCAGTACTAATACTTCCTGGACTGATAAACTCAACATCATTCCAAACTCTGAATAATAAATCCTTTTTAAAACGGAAAAATTTAAACAAAAATTGGACCTATATGCTGTTTGTTTAGAGATGAATTTGCAAAGCAGGCCTTGACAGTGGCTAATCTTAAATGACCTGAAAAGCTATATATAAAGGAAGCTCTCATCCTCTTTTGAATATTGGTGTTAAAACTATTGTAAATAAAAGCTAGAATAATGATCATCACAAATTTCTTTCTGCATATTATTGAATATCATTCTTTTTTTAAACAACTGCACACTATTCTGACTTACCTTCAGTGCAAAAATTGGATAAGTGTTTTCCCGCATCACTTTGATTCAACATTCATGCTTAAGATACACAATGGCAGTGCTTAATTTGCTTAATTAAGGGGAAATATTTCAATGACTACAAAGATTTTTCATTACTTTTGTGTCAGAGAGAACAACATGGCTGCTCAAAATGAGAGGATGCCTCTGAAGCTCCCTTCATAAAGCTTTAGATGAGAGTACAGCTATATTTGAAACCAAAACATTCTAAATCCATAAAAATATTCTTTTCTTAATCTGCTACTAAGTAACTACATCCATTATTTTCCTAGTGAACCAACATGACATGTTTTCTTATGAAGTATGTAAAATAATATAATTACAGATAAACCAATAGTCGTTATAAAATGGAATAGTTTATAAAGCAATTGTTGTAATAAGATTCTTTCTAATAAAATAAAATTAGTACAGCATATTTATGAGCTAAAATTAATACTGGAGTTAAAAAACATAAAAAATAAGTATTTAACAATCCATCATACAAAAAAAAATTGTTATATGCATATTACTAATATAATAGCCCAGATTCTCCTGTAATGCTCCGATGTCACCAACAATAAAACTCGCGCCATAGCACTGCAAGACGTTAAACAGCATTATTTCATTGTTAAAGAACCTAAATTTCAATAATTTTAAATTTAAAAGAGTAATTGTCATTCTAATTTCAAGTTTAATAGCTCTAAAACACTGAAATAAAATTTTCTATCGGTTGATATAAAAGTTATCTCGCTATGATCAATAGTTTCCGAGAAAGTTTAAATTATATTAATCCTATATTTCAAATTAATTTCCGTTTCTTTAATAGAAAGTAGTAAATTACGTCAGTGGTATATCATGCGCGTGATATAGTTTGGACGCCAAATTGTATCTGAATGCAATCGTGGCGATGTTGTTTTCTTGCCAAGAATTAAATTAGCCACCAGTGACGTGAATCTACCATTCGTTCTCAACAGCCGCCAGTTCCCGTTAATTCCAGCTTACACGATGACTATCAACAAATCACAGGGGCAGACTGTCGATCATGTTGGAATTTACCTCGATGAGCCTGCCTTTTCACATGGACAGCTCTATGTTGCACTTTCAAGGTCTAGGATTCCCAATCACGTTAAAATTTACACAAAGACATCTGAAGTACAAGGAAAATTATTAAACAATGAAAAATACTTCACACTGAATGTTGTTTACCAAGAGGTTTTTTGAATAAAGAAGTAATTAAATATGTAAATAAAAAAAATTTCCTGTCATAAAAAATATGTTTATTTTATTTGTTTTCAAACAATGTTAAACATTTCTCTTGCATATATATTTAAACACATCAAATTTGAAGGGAAATCTCTCGAAGCAAGAGGCAATTTGCACCCGCCAAACCATGACGGGTGATTTTCTAGTACTTATTAAATTTAATCATAGGATTTTTTAACATGTTACACAGGTAAGTTTTTTTTTTTCCGCCATCAAAATGTAAACATTAATTTCTTGACTTCCAATCTTCTTCAAAATTGTATGAACTAGGAATTACAAGAATTGTGTGTAATATGCTGCATTCATATTCAAAAGTTTTATATATAACTGCTGCATTATATACAAAAAAATTTAGTGAAAGAATTTTTTTTTATCTAGATTATATGATGATATGATTATTTGCTGAACTCTCACATGAGAGTTCAGCAAAATTATTATCAGCTTAAATATGAAAATTATATCTGCACTTTTATAAAGAAATTATAATTGATTGCAAAAATTTCTTATAATGCTATTAAGTATAAAAAGACAGTAGACAATATGAGTTCAGTCACTTTATGTGAATTTATAAAAGTAACAAACTTACAAACATACATAATAAAAATTTAACTGTACAAAACATAAATGATGTCCATGAAGGCTCCTCAAAATGAATTTAATGATAAGGATTTAAAATGCTCCTCAAACCTGCCGAAAGAAAAAATATATGAATTAAATTTTGTATAGCATGTAAATAATACTGAAGAAACGCCAATTCTAGGAGTGAAATCCACCCTCACTTCCTTTACTTTAGTGCAACTAGATGCTTAACTGTGCTAGTATATCTACTTCTCACCCCTCAGACAGATTCCAAGTACTTAAATCTGTTGGTATCAGGCCTTTGCTTCGATTAACACTTCTCTATTGTCAGCCTCTCCCAGAAGTTCTTACTTTTTTTACATACCTGAACAAGGTTCTCATTACTCTCCCCGCACACACACTGGTGGTGGGGGAACATGTAAAAAAGTAAGGGAAATATATGTTCCCCCAAAAAACAGTATGTGCCCATCACTGCAAAGAAATTGGACTGTCTTTGTTCACTACCATGTGTCAAGCATTTCCTATTAGATAACAAGAACCATCAGCTGAATATTTGTAAAAAGAGACTCAGTAGAGTAAATTATAATCTCCTTTCCCCAAGTTCTGCTTCTAAGTTGACATAACAAAGATGAATTTCATCTAATGCTGCACAGGGATAATCACAGAATTAGAAAAGTATAATCAAGTTATTTAAGTAATTTGTTAAAGTTATAAAAGCTATTTAATAAATCATAATTTATTAATCAATATTAATAATGGCTAATTTCACCAGTCTGTTGAAAGAGTCTGTCAGGGTTTGTCTAAATATCAGGAGTCAATGCATCCGTTAGGATGAATAATTTATTCAAATATAGGATTCTTCATTTTCTAGTTCTTTTACAGGTTCTGTAATGTTGGGGATGCATGCAATTTTTTACTTGATTCTTGTAGAAGTTTCATTAAATCAGCAATTTCATTCAAGATTCCTAGTACTTCAATTGAGTTTGTTTTTTTCCAACAAGTAGGAATAGGGTGTTTTCAGACTGTTTAACTATTTCTTCAATGTTCTGTGCAAAGACACTAAACAAGAGAAATCATTTCCTCTGGGTCTGTATATCACCACATCATGAAGTTATTTGAATACCTAATTGTAATAATATACTTTTGTATTAGAATATACTCTGCTTTAACACAGATGCTTGAGTATTTAAAATATAAAAGGGGAATTTAGCCTCTATGAACTTTAATGAGAAATGTGAATGCGAAAATGATATTGTTGGATGCAATATGAAAATTGATCACAAAGATTCTACACTTTTATTACATTATGAATTAAGTTATACTCCAAACATAAACAAAAGTATATAAGTATCAGGTGGCAAATAATTTTAATAAAAAGAAAAATTACCCTTATATTGACCCATTTGCAGTACTCATATCTACAACGCTTGGATCAAATGGCTGACCCTTAAAAGGTGATCCGTCACGATCCCACGCATCTTTTAAAATATCTTGAATTTTCTAAAAAATAAAAAGATAGTATTTACAGTCTATAATGCTTGCAACAAAAAGATAAGTTACGAATTTACATGCACATGCAAAAGGATCAATCAAAACTTTTATTAAAAAATAATAACACTGCACATACACTCTGCTGAATAGTTGGTTTCCCAAGTCGCTTTAGATGCTCATTGTACATAAGTTCTTGGATTTTTGCTTGAGATTCTCGATCTAAATCTTCATACGGAATGGAAGGATCTATAGCTCTAAGATTTATTTTGGGCTCACCCAGGAAGAACGAGTCCCACCACCTCTCTTGCATTTTCTGAAGGCACATCTGAAAAAATAAAATATCCATGAATATAAGAACAATGAAATTAAAAACTTCTCTACACTTAAAGAAAAATAAATTTAAAACATTTCTTAATATTATGCTTAGAAGTTTGACATTCACATTTTCCCCCCTTATTGTGCAAAATCAAATCATTCTTAAAATTGTTTGCATAGCATATCTATACTAGGAAATATTCAGTAATTGTCAAGTGGTACATATAAATATTTTAAAGTAATTACTTTTACATATTTTTTTTTTAATATTCAAGCCTATAATTTAAAAACACCACTACAATTTCAATGACACCCTATATCCACTTTAAATTACTTTAATTTAGTGAAATTCTCATTTTTTAACAGTGCTACATGAATAATAAAGCATGATAATCATCACCCATAAATGGAACAATAAACGTACTAATTACCTAAAGATTTTTAAATTCTTATTCAGTAAAACATTAAAAATAGTTCACTCAACAACTCTTGGAATATCAGCTACCATAATCACGGGTGACTTTAGTACAGATACACCTAATTTTCAAACTTGTGAAAATGTAGATGGGCTATCTTTTTCAAATCTCACTTAAATGGATGATATGACAGAATGCTGAGCATCCTTCAACAATGATAGCCAAGATGCTATACAGATGATGTATTATTATTCATCATCATTCAACAAAAAAACATGCGAAGTTTTTAAGGTTAGGAAATTTATCTTTTTCTATATGTAAAAATTTTAAGCATAATTTATTGAATAACTGGACAACTTTCACTTTCATTTATTATTATTTTACATTTCATGAATCATTCTCTAGCAGTTTCTTATCTCTAAAACCTGCTGATATGCATATTTCAGGTTTTGATCCCATACTCAAATAGCTAGGTAAAAACCACTTGTCTACATCAAAATGCCTCACTGATCATACTCAAGTTTCAGTTCTAAGCAAAGTCGAATATATATGCAGCAATTCACAGGGATGAGATTGGTAAAAAAGCAAAAAGACTGAAATCATATGCGAGCAAAACATTTGTACCATAATTTATACGCGAAAGATGTTTTAAAAAGTAAAACATCAGAACACGCGATATGATGAAAATATTACACTATAATAATTAATAACTTAATTATTTATAATTCAGTATATAAAAATAAGAAAAAGAATATTATATTATTATTAAATCATTCACATTGAAAGTTAACAAACAAGTTTAACACATCATCGGGTGGATCAGAAAATACAAAATTAGACATTAAAATATTTACCACCTGTACATCACTGAGATGCAACATTCACCCAACAGAATTCTGAGAAGAATTATATTTAATAGCCTTTTGATAAAAGTTAGCTCAAAAAATAAATAAAAATAAGGACAAATAATTTATTTTGCTTCATGCAATTGTGTAAAGTGTATTAGCTCTTTATAAATTATAATAATGTATCATATACTGATTTCTGCTTTCTTTCTTTTATTTTTATAAATTTTTGCAAACGTAACAGCACAATGATTTTGCACCTTATAAAGCAAGAGGAGTCCAGATATTGTACATTTACAATGACAGATTCATTTAGCATTATTGCTATTTGAAACCCTTTCAAACATTTCCTTAATTGTTAAAGAAGTGGTTTTCTTCCGTTTTTTTAATTGTGTGGCTTTTGTTGGTAACAGATCTCCATTAACACGCTTCACCTCTTTTTTTGGAGGTCTCCTATCTTTGACATATTTTTCTTCAATAAAGGATGTGTTTGCATCCTCTGCAAGTTTATTTTCCGAAGAGGCTAAAGTTTTTGCATAGTTTTCATTAGTATCTCTCTGTTTAATTACTGGCATAGTTGTCGGGACTACACTATCTCTAGAATGTCTAGGTAAATCATGTTTTATTTTTTTATTTATGTCTTATTCTCTGCTTTTTTTTGTTGGATTTGCACACAGCTTTTTAGCTGCCTCTTTTGACAGGATTTTCTTTTTTCTATGTAGTTTATTTACTTGTTTTTGTTCCATTTTTTTATTTCTTCGTCTTAGTACACCCTACAAGATGACCTTAAGTTTCCAACTAATTCATGCAAAAAAAAAAAAAAAAAATTTTTTTTTGCTAAATATGCCACAGAGGTTTTGTTTTCTGCAAAAAGGTGGTTTTTAATACTTTGAATGGCACTGAATGTTGGCATGTTCATCCTTGTAGAGCTTGCTGATATATTTGAGAGGAAAAAGCGGAAGAATCTCATCCCTGAATTCAAGAACTTATCCCCCCCCCTTTTAAAAAATGGGAAGCTAAACTCAGCAATTATTCTTTAAAAATATTGAGAAACCATCAAGTCATGTAATTTTTTCAGATGACAAAGTGAAACACAAATCAATTTCATAAATTTTAAAAGATCAAATATCTTTCGCTTTATAGCAAAATTGTGTTTTGTTAGTAAAGTGTACTACATTAACATTATAAATCATTCAAAATTATATCAAACTTTTACTGTACAGTAGTTTTCAAGCTTTTTTCAATAGGATTGTTATTATCCCTGTGTTATACAGGGTTCGTACACATTTCCTTAAAAGAAAATCAAGGACTTTTAAGGACTAAAAAAACCAAAAAATAAGGACCTCTAAATTGAATAAACTTAACGAATTGTTAAATAAAATCAAGCATTTTTAAATAAAATTTCATTTTTGCAAATTCAACCTATTATATGATAAGTTATAATATAAAACATAGAAGGTACAATACAAATTTAACACAACAAAACTCCTAAAAATATGAGTTAATAAATTGATATAAAAAACCCCATGAAACTGGCAATCAAATTAAATATCTTTTAATTCCAAACTTTTTCATTCAATTTTACATCCAAGGTATTTATTTTAATTTTTCTTTTTTCAGAAATTGTTTTTCTTAGTTCATGCGATTGAATAAATAAATTTATGTCCTTTGACTTTTCAGCCTCATTAGCTAAATCATTTGCTTTCTCATTTGTTTGGTGCATGTCCATTTGGAGGAACATTTTCTTTTGTTTTAAAAAATCTATTTCTTCCTTTAGAGCTTTTCGTTTCAGTTGTTTTGTTTCAGTCTTTTCTTTGGATCTTTCACTTTCTAAATACTGCATGTATTTTTCTCTAGCTGAGGTGGCAGCCGTCCTCATTTCTTTAGTAATTTTTAAGTCATAAATAGCCCCAGACAGCTTTATAAATTCATGATTTACACACTGGAAAATATATGAAGCATCTTTTAAATTTTCTATTTCCAGGGCCTTGTTCACCGAAAAACCTCATTGTCCATGTGACAGTATTAATACCATTTTGATAATCTTCCAAACTTTTTCATAATGATTATGGCTAAAATAAGTTTGTAAAAAATTATCAAGGGAATCACTCTTTGGATTGAAAGAAGTAAATTCAAATGAATTTGGCTTTACAATATTTAACAGAAAATCTGCATAGAGTAACAAAATTTCGTCGCAATCTTTTCCCAAAATACGTTTATTTTGCGACAATACAATCAATACCTTTTTCATTTTTTCTTGTGCTTTTTCAGGATATCCAGCCATTACTCAAGGATCAATGCAAATCGCATGTCTTACCAGTGCGTAATTCACAGGACATTTCTGCATGAAATGTTTTCTCATTGTTATGATGTTTTTCCGACTATCTTGTCTGAGTGTTAAAACATCCTTGTCTGCTAATTCCTTATTTTTTAGTTGCTCTGCAGCAAATCCTAAATACACTTAACTTTTATCATTATACAAGTTTGGGTCACTGAAGTTGAATTTGCATAAAGTCTCAGGTTTCTCAATTCTTTCATTCTCTGGTTTCAAAATTTTGAAATGTTGAATGCAATCATTAACAAGTCTTAAAACATCACTGGCAAAAAATGGAAATAAAGGTTTATCACTTTGATACTGTTCAAAAAATGGTAGCAGCACTTTTGACAATCATTCCTATGGAACCATGGACCAATAAAGGCCATCTGTAACTCCTCCCTTATTTCCCAAAGTGTATGCAATGGATATGGATTCGTAGAACGCGAGCAGTATCGTCCCCCCACCCCCACCGCATTCCGCGAGAGCCACGTCGACCGAGATTAGAGCCGACGAGAAGGAGGAATTAGAAAAACAATAATCGGTGAAATTTTAAATTTTTTAATAATGACAGAGTAAAAAGTAAGGCCTTTCAAGGACTTTTTAAAAATGGGGCATAAAAATAAGGGTTTGTAAGGACTTTTAAGGACTAACTGTAAAAGTAAGGACTTTTAAGGACTTGTAAGGACACGTACGAACCCTGTTATACTCTAATGCACTACAAACTATTATTGAACTACTATTTATGAAAATATTTACATGAATTTCTTCTCCAGGAACTAATGTCCATGTAGATTCTTCAAGATTAATTCTGCATGATAGATCTCCTTCTTTCAGAATGGACCATTCATCATCTTTGAGTAATTCAACTTTTATATGAGTATGTTGAATAGTCACACGAACTTGTTTTCCAGATGTAACATATGCAGGCACCTGTAAATCGCAAATTGGGATAGAGTTATATTAATTTATACATCAATAAAAAACAGAATAATCATAAAGAATATAAAATTTAGGTAACATTTTAATTGAACATAGTTTAATAATAACCAGTAAACATGAGCGAAACTTTCACATTTGGATCCCCAGGAAAAAAGTATTTAGTTATTAAATATATATAAACCCATGCTAAGTAAATAAATATAAAAACAGAAATTATATTATACAGATTTATTTAATTGGTTTTAGACTATGATAAAGGATGTTTACATTTATTTTCAACAACCTTCTTCAAGGTGCAGAAAAAGTTACATTCAGTATTTACAAATTCTGTTAAATACAGATTTATTAGAGTGCATAACTTGTATACAACAAAAGGGTTTTTTCATAAATTCTATATAATAAAGTACAATGAAAGAATATACTCAATCCGTTATTCATCATACATAAACAAACTTAACTCATTTTTGGTTCAGATATAGCAATAATCACTTAATTCCAAATTAAAAAAAAAAAAGACTTTTCACTTACTGTAACTCTGATTTGTGCAATGTGTGTTTTTAAATAAGACCTAGTCTTAAACAAAAACTTTCTTTTCAAATGACTTTAAAATGAAAAAGAAATACCAAGTGAATTTCTCAATAGTGATAAAAATTAACTATTATAATTGTTTGTTTGAAGTAACACACATTTATCTCACTTTCCAGGAGTCAATCCAGGTTTTTTTAGGGGCCCATTTTTGTGCAAAAAAAAAATATTTTTGTGAAAAATAAAAATATTTAGATATTTTTTTATCATGTAAAACCTTCAATTTTAGCAGTCATATTTCTATATTTTACATTTAATATCAAAAATGTTTCACTGAACCAAATATATACAGTAATTTGATATAATACTAAAAAAAAATTTAAAAAAATACTCGTATATATATATATATTTTGTGTGATGCCTCATTCAAAAACTTTTAAAAAAGAAGTCAGATTAAAAAAAGGGTCCGCTTTTGTGAATCTGAGTTTTGTGAAGGGGCTGATTTTATGAATTTGAATTTTGTGAAGGGGCTGTTTTTATGGAGTGGAATTTTGTGAAGGGGCCGCAAAACGGCCCCAATTTTCGCCTGGATCGACCCATGTTTTCACAAATTCTAATTTTATATAAGCATAAAACTGATATAAGAGTATTAAAATCGAAAGTATTGCGTTTTAAAATTTTAAAAACAGAATATCAAGATCAACAACTCTTGATTATTATTTATTCATACTGGTTACAAAACTAAGGAGTTGTTAAAAAAAAAAAAACTGGCACAAGAACATTACAGCAATTACCTTTACTATGATGAATGGTAAATAATACACTCAACATAGTATTAAGTAAAGTTGTTAAAGAATCTATTCATATTTTAAAGAACATTATTAAAAATAATTATGTAAAAGCCTATAAAATTCAGAAGTGAATAATTGAATGATAAAATCAAAAATATTCACATTATACAAAAGTCATTCCAAATTAGTATTAATCCTTTTCAAGAGAATAGTAAAGTATTGCTTTATCAGAAGAATACTAAAATATCATAATAGGATTTTCAATGACAGCAAGGAGAGAAAAAAAGCAACATAATATGCAAAGCATACCTTGATATGAATATCTGTATCCCGAATTGTTTGAGCCCAAGAATAACCCTCATAACAAGCTCCGTTGTAGGAATCAGGATCCATTAGTGATACTTTAGGATCCCTGATTTAAAAATAAATAAAGTTTCAAAATATCACCATTAATAAAGATTAAATGCAAAAAAATGATAATTTTAATAAGAAAAAATAACTATTAATTAGGTCTAAAATACCAGTACCAAAGTTGCAGTCTTACAAATGAAACTATATGCATTAACAATCGGAAACAATAGAATAAAAATACTGCTTTTTATGACCAATACTTTCTTCAAAGATTAGTTTAATAAGGAAAGACCACATCAGCTTGTATAACGTATAATTGATGAATTTTCCATTTTCAAAGCTGAAAACATGAAACTTGACTACTTTCTCTAAAAATAATCATAATAAATTCTTCTTAAAACTATTACTTTCTTCAAGCTATATTGGATGAAACAATCCTTTCAAGCATTCTAAGTGCATTAATTTGGTCTGCAAAATGTTATCTTGACATGGCATAGGATATTCACACTAGCACCTTATGTATTTAAAAGTCAATAAAACCACTGTTTATTAATAATTCAATCAATTCCAGGGAAGCTTTTCTTCAAAACAATATGGGGCAGTGATGTCTAATAGTAAGGTCTAGGTATCGAGGCCAGAGGATTCCAGATCCGAAACCCATTTCCAGTAAAGGTCCGACATGCAGGTAGGCTTGGTGCACACTAACTCCGACATTATGGGCGAAATGTCCTTTCACTGGTGTGGTGCAGAAGTTTGGAGAAGGGTTGCTAGCTCAGGTGCCATTCTCCTCATCAGACAGCAGTTCAAAATTATGAGGTCCATCGCAAAATAGCTGTGGGACCGCTTCAAAACAGGGTGTAAATATAAAAAAAACTAAACTCTTCCATACAATGCGTCTTTGACAATAAATTCTTCAAAAATGTTAGAAGTTAGATCAATCTGATTGATTAGTCATTTTAATGCACTGCAAGTGGAATAACATTTCTAAAAATTCAAGTAATACCATTACCCCTATGCCAGATAGCAGAAACAATATAAAAGTGTTAGTACCTAAAACTTATACTTAATTTTGATATTTTTAGTTAAAACAAGGAAAAAACTAATATTTAAGTTAGCTAGAGCCAACTGCAAAAACCGGATCCAGGTAAAATTTATATCTGCAGCTTTCAAAATCTAGATTTGTTACATTTTAAAACGAAAAGAAATTCCATTCTTATAATAAGTAAGGTTTCTATTAAAATTGCTTCTACATATTTTTTCAGAACTATGTGTTAATTCAATTAATTTTGACCATATTATTTTACTGTTATAATTCTTATTTATTAGTTTTCACAACATATTTCAATAATAAAGTTGTCCTGCTGTAAAAAACAATAACATATATGACTAAATTCTACATATTAGTTTTATGAGTCTACAGAAGAAAAAAAAACAAGACACAAATAATTTATCATGCATTGTGTATTAAGACTTTTTCAATTTTTTGGTAGTTTGCTTATTGCTACAGAAATTGACAGTCTCTCCCCACCCCCTTGTCACATGATTCTTACTCAACCAGTAAGCCATATGGAGTCAACAAAAACCAGAAAGGTAATGTTGGGTCTTTTATGGGGAAAAGTGGTAAACACCATTCGGTAGAAAATGATGAACAAGCTTCAAAAGAGAATGACTTTGCACATCATGGACTGTAACTGAAATTAACTAATGAATTTGACCAAGATTATACTAACATGTATACAGATTACATAAAATGATGTAAATAATATATTTAGACAAAAAAAGATCCTTACTTTGTTTAAAACCTGGAATATGTGCCCTTTATCCCAACACATTTATGAGTGAAAATGATTTATCTAATACCTCAATAAACTTAAAATTTGTCCTCCCACCTTAAAAGGATGCATAATATATTTTCAACATACGTTTTATCTTCTTCCCGTCTTGCAGAAGCTTCCTTTTTTTTAGTGCCAAAAGACTTTTCTTCAGAAACTACCGATGGAACGGCATCACATGCTGGGTTAGAAGTAGTCACAACTGTTTCTTCAGCAACAAAATCTGGAAACAAATTCTGCAAATTTCAATTTTGTGACCACAGAAATAAATATTTATAAATGAATATAAGGCAGATAAAGTTTAATGGGAATTCTTGATGATGAAAAGTATTTGGATACATAACAAGAATGAATGTAATAGAATTTAACTTATTCTTTTAAATATATAGTTTGGATGAAAGCACAGTCGATCATCAATTATCTCAAGAAATTAGGGACGGGGTGTTCCGATAATTGATTTTTTTTATAACTGATCATTTTTGTGTCACACATCTTACAAATACCTTACATAAAGAAGCGGTTCTATAAAGTAGGCCTACAGTTCAGAAAAAGAAGTGCAGAATTTTCCTTTGGTTCAGAGCTGAGACTCATTATATATCACTAAATCTCACTAACATTTTAAAGACACCAATTAGACATCGTCACATTCTTATTGCTCTAACCACTTCAAATTCATCTCTAAGCAGTAAAAAGCTTCCTCACAGGATGGTCCTTTTTCAGCACAGTCATTGTCACTAGGGTATTTCTCATCATTCAAGGATCTTGGTTTCTTCGATGACACTGGCAATTATTTCATCGCTCACCAATACTTGACAGTTAGTCTTCGACATCACATTCAAGCCAGTCTTGAAAGTTTTCTTGGTCCCATTCTTCAAATCCTGAAGATTCTTTAATCAGCCCAACCAGTTCTGATAGAAACTGGCTATTTGGTGGCTTTTCACGTGGACTAGAATACTATAGGTTACCCAATGTTTTGATTAATCAGTACTCAGATAATGGATACTCTACTGTATAAATCTTCTTCTTGTATGCATTAAAATTAAAAATGTGTGCTAAATTTGCATGGTTTAAACTTTATTAATACCTATATCAGAATTTGAAATCCAAATTAATATCATTAAGTGTATATAATAAACTAAAAGAACAATCACATATTTTTTTAAATACTGCAATGATTTAAAGAAAACGTTTAGAAAAATTTTCTATCAGGTGTTACAGAAAAAAAATGTACACCGAAACATTTAATAAGCATTAACCTGTTAATGCACAGCATCCTATTTCTAGGACAGCTAGAAAAGTAATTAGATGCATAATTATTCACTGATGACATACAAGGGCTCATTTTATTCCTTCTAAACATAAAAAATATATTTGTATATGTTCATTTATCCTGAAAAATTATTCTGCAACTTCTTACAACTCTGCAAGTACTTTTTTTTTAAACCATCAAAATCAAGAAACGTCAAAATGATGACTGAGAGGAGCCTCTCGAGTGCAAAGGGTTAATGAAACTGACCAGATTTTCCAAGCTTCATTCTGGGATCCAGTAGAACCCAAGCATGCAAAATTGGAGTATAACGGGGGGGGGCAAGATAAATTCCAAAATAAATAAATAAAAAAGAAACAAATTCAAAAAAAATAGTTAATAAAAAAAGCTTCAAAAAATAATATATTTTGCTATTAATTTTACTATTTTTAATTTCAGGCTGATTCACTCATATTGGTCATGATAAAGTGGCCATATAGTATGCATAGCAACAGTAATGAAGCAAAATTCTTCAGCAGTTAGCTTTTTCAAAGATTAAATCTAAATATTTTTTTATTGTGAACTTTTTACTGTTAAGTGAAAAACAGGATGATCTGGGATGTTTGATTCAGGGCAAGTCCCAAAGTTAAGAGTAAAAAATCAAGACTGTTCTAGCTAATTCAAGACATCTGGTAACTTTATTTTAATACACTTCAACAGTTTAATGCTTAAAGAACCAGAATTCAATTATTTATCAGTTATATTGTTACTAATCCAAAATTGAATAAATTCTATTAATGTATAATTAGTTCAAATCAGTCTAGATTGATTCTGTGATTCTATAACCTCCACCCACCCACCCACCCAAAAAAATTAAAAACAATAAGGGATTCAAAACCTTGTTGATAGTAAAGTCTAAGCAATCTAGAATACGAGGAGTGATGACTTTACATTTACAAATTTCTTAAACTTTACGCCACTATTCAATGGCAAGGCATTTGATGTGCTTGTTGACAAAACAAGAAAATGCTATCTGCTAATCCATATTACAATCAAAGAGAAGGGCTCATCTAACACTTTTCCTGAAGACCCAATGATAGACAGTAGATGTGATAACAATTAATCTCATTCTTTTTCAGGGAAAATGTTTCACTCAAATTAAATGGAAGTTTGCAACCACTGATTAAAAGGAAACAGCCAGGGTATCAGCAACCTTAAAGGTGCTCACACTAACATGTTAAGGCACCCACTGGAAGTTTACCTCATGCTTATATGTAATGCATATCAAATGTTACAAAAAAGTTCAAGGATAATTTAAAATATGTTATACCATAATGTTTTTAATAAAAAGTAATTGAAACCTCCTTGATATCGAAATACAAAGAAAAGAGAAAAAATACAAAGAAGGTATGGAAATATAAAATCTTTAAGATTAACAAATTATTCAAATCTTTTGAAGAAAAATTTAGCTTTGAAAATAAATGCATTATCAAATTAAATCATGGAATTCATTAATTTTCTAATCATTCAGGTGGTGTTGATTAAAAATATGACAATCAGGCATTAAAAAGCAGAAAAATGTACCTAAAGGAACTGGTTCTACATCAGGTATTACTTGGCTTCTGTGCTCTGCAACAGCTTTTTCCATATACTTACAAAATACCTGAAAAATGCAATTAATATACAAACTGAAGCACTCTGTGGATCTTCAATAAGATTGTTAGTATGACAAGAAGAAAAAAAGACTTGCATTGAATATTTCCCCATATTTCTTCACAGAAATTTTTTGAATAAACCATTTTTCAAATATTCAAATTATACTAATAATATTGTTTAAAAAGGTTTCATTTCTTATCTGAATAAAGTATTGTGTTATTATTTTATGAATGAGTGAATGCATGAATTGATACTAGTCACACAATTAAAATCTGTCAAAGCAATTCATATCAGCTTTCTTTACATTGCTATCAACAACAACGGCGAAATTGAAATGTACGGCAGAATCTGATTAGATTACTGAAAATATATGGCATAAAATACATTTAAAAATAAATCTATACGTACAGTTCTAACAATTTTTTCTGCCTCCCCGTCAGCAAGTCCCACAGTAGAGGATTCATCTTTAAACTTGAAAAAGTCGGTTCTGTATTT